>WNWK01055021.1:0-11384 GCA_009830355.1 Cherax destructor
ACTTGGTCTACACACCCCTACCTTTCCTAAAGCCCCCTTGTTCATCTGCTATCCTGCTTTCTGTTTTACTCTTAATTCTTTCAATAATAACTCTACCATACACTTTATATATATATATATATATATATATATATATATATATATATATATATATCAGTGGACCCTCGGTTAACGAATACCCGAAATCGTGCAATTATGTAAGTATAATTTTGTAAGTTCTTGTGGAAGTGTAGTTTTGGGGGTCTGAAATAGACTAACCTACATGACATTATTTCTTAAGGACGTAAATTCGTTCGGTAATGGCACTTGAGCAGGCTTCTGCAATGAATTTTTTTCGTTAACCGAGGGTCCACTGTATATATATATATATATATATATATATATATATATATATATATAAAATGAAAAATACATGATTTTTTGTGAAACTCACTTATGCATATAGAGTACATTAGAGGCATACTGTATGTTTAAAGTACTGAATTGCACCTGCAATTCAAAGGACAAAAATTATGTTTCATAATGTGTCAGATCAATGGTCACACACAGCTTAACTGAACGATATTCAGTTTTAATTATTTGAAAAGCTCACAGGGATACTGTATGCTTCTAAGTTTTTAACTTACTACACATGTAAATGGCATTCTGAAGTTACTCACATATAATCTTAATATTTTTCCCATCACGCAGTTGGAAGGCTTCCCCAGACTCTATCCTATAACTGATCTACTTACCTTAAGTCTCTCTCATACAACATACTTGTTTATCCAAGATACAGTACTATGTACCTCAAATGACACTACTTACACTATACCACTCTCTAATCTACCCTTACCTCACCTATGGTATTTGTGCCTGGGATATACTATGACTAATCACCTTAAACCATTAATAACCCAACAAGAAGCTGCTGTGCAGATTATCACCCATTCCTATGCCACACAACATCCTTCCCCACTCTTCATATACAAAATATTGCCTCACATTACTGTGCCTATTATATATACAGTACATTAACCCTTTGAGGGTCTGTTCCATAGTTTTATGGCTTTAAAACCAGGGTCCGTGTGTGCCATAGAACTATGTCATGAGCTCAGTTCACTCGGGTAAGCTGTGAGCAGTAAATTTGGGTCTAGATATGAGAGATTGCCTCTATATGGTAAGTTTGCACCATAAAAAACAAATCCTGCAGCATGCAGTGCATGAGAAAAAAAACTGCGACCATGTTTTTGGATTAACCCTTTGAGGGTCGGTCACGTACTAGTACGTCATAGCAGCCAGGGTCGGTCACGTACTTGTACGCCTAAATTCTAGTGCCTTCAAATCTGGTGGAAGAAAGCTGGTTGGCCTACATATGAAAGAATGGGTCTGTGTGGTCAGTGTGCGCAGTATAAAAAAAATCCTGAAGCACACTGCATAATGAGGGAAAAAAAACTCTGACTGTTTTTTTGGTTTAAAACAGCGACTTTCGAGTGTATTTTCGTATGATATTTATGGCTGTTTTCTCGTTTTCTTGGTCTCATTTGATAGAATGGAAGATATATTACAGAAATAGTGATGATTTTGATTGGTTTCACCATGACAAGTACCTTGAAATTGAGCTCAAAATAGCGAAAATGTTTGACTTTTCCCGACGTTCAAGAGTAAACAAATCATGTCACACATCCAATACACGTCAACTGGTGACCTGGAACTTACCTGGAGAGAATTCCAGGGGTCAACACCCCCGCAGCCCGGTCTGTGACCAGGCCTCATGTTGGACCAGAGCCTGATCAACCAGGCTGTTACTGCTGGCCACACGCAGTCCAACGTACGAACCACAGCCTGGCTGGTCAGGTACCGACTTTAGGTGCCTGTCCAGTGCCTGCTTGAAGACAGCCAGGGGTTTGTTGGTAATCCCCCTGATGTATGCTGGGAGGCAGTTGAACAATCTTGGGCCCCTGACACTTATTGTGTTGTCCCTCAACGTGCTAGTGGCACCCCTGCTCTTCATTGGGGGATGTTACATCGCCTGCCGAGTCTTTTGCTTTCGTAGGGAGTGATTTTCGTGTGCAAGTTTGGTACTAATCCCTCGAGAATTTTCCATGTGTATATAATAATGTATCTCTCCCGCCTGCGTTCTAGAGAGTACAGGTTTAGGAACTTCAAGCGTTCCCAGTAATTGAGGTGGTTTATCGCAGTTATGCGTGCCGTGAAGGTTCTCTGCACCGTTTTTACAATGATGCAGTAGTATATATAACAGTATTATTATTATTATAATCAAAAGAAGCACTAAACCACAAGGGTTATATATAACAGCAAATCTTCTATTTTTTGTGAGAATAAAAATTAAAAATGGAAAACAAAAGTAATGTAAGAGGAGCCTGGAGATGTGACTAATGAACAGATAAAATGTTATTTTAGTGAAAGGAATGTCTGTCTTGTTTATTCTGGACCCCATTTTGAAATTGGCATCTTTTGAAATTTGTGTGAAATTGGCCAAATTGCCAATTTCTGACCACCTTATTGGGTAGTTGAAATCAGTAAATTGGCGGGTTCTTATACTCAATCGATAGAACAAATGGAATTCTAGCGAAATAGCTATAATTTTAGTAGACTGAAACATTGGAATTTGCCGAAAATAGGGCTCAAAGTGGGCAAAATCGCCGATGCGTAAATGTCATCGATACCGCTAACTTCGCGAGAGCATAATTCCGTTAGTTTTCCATAAAATTTCATTATTTTGGTGGCATTATGACCGGAAAAAGATTCTCTATCATTTCATAAGCAAAAATTTTTTTTTGGGGGGAAAATTTTCGACCCTGAGAACAAATGTGGGAGAGGGCCTCTCGACCCTCAAAGGTTTAAAACAGCAAATTTGCGGTGTATTTTCGTATGGTTTTTATGGTTACATTCGTGGTTTCTTGGTCTTGTTTGATAGGATGGATAATATATAACAGAAATAGAGATGATTTTGATTGGATTTAGCACTGAAAATAGCTTGAAATTGAGCTCAAAATAGTGGAAATGTTCGATTTTTGCCGATGTTCAAGAGTAAACAAATCACATCACGCGTCCAATACATGTCAGCAGGTGGATCTAATGTGCATTCACAAGTGTGCTGATATTATTTATACAATTATTACAACATTGCATAACAGTAAATCTTCAATTTTTTGGTGTCAATAAAAATTCTTTATGTGAATTAAAATAAAAAATGGAATTCATCTGTAAAGCCTGGAAACATAACTAATAAACAGAGGAAATGGTATTTTAGTGGCAGAAATACCTGCATTGTTTATTCTGGACACTATTTTGAAACTGGAATATTTTGAACTTTGTGTGAAATTGGCCAAATTACCAATTTTCAATCACTTTATTGGGTAGTTGAAATAGTTGATTGGGCAATTTCTTGTGCTCAGTAGATAAAATGGAACACATACTAGTGAAATAGCTAAGAACTTGGTCTGATAGAACAATGTAATTGGCCAAAAAGAGGACTCAAAGTGGGCAAAATCGCTGATGCGTAAATATCGCTGACACAGCAAAATTCGCGAGAGCATAATTTCACCAATTTTTTTTTTATCAAATTTCATACTTTTTGTTTTATTACCTTCAGAAAAACATTCTCTACCATTTCAAAAGAAAAAATAATAAAGTTTTTTGAAAATTCTTGGACCCTGTGGGGAATTTTCAGATTGGGGTCTGGAGCCTCAAAAGGTTAACCCTTAAACTGTCCAAACATAGATTTACATTCACTCGCGCAGCGCTCCGAATATTTTGAAAAGAAATTTTTTTTTTTTTAATTAAAGAGGGCAATTTTCTGTGATATAAGACAATTTTTTTTTTTTAGGACCAGTACTTACTGATATAAAACCGTGAAGTTGGGGCTGGATGCTCACCTGATGGCAACATGGAGAAATGCAGAAATGTTGCCGATATACCTTTTTTTCTCATTTTTATTTTAATTTATATAATTTTTATGTTCTGATAATTACAATTTATAATAGTTCTTGTGATTTCATAGCCAATCTTTGTTCTGACACTAATATTAGGTACTGAAATAGTAATACTCAAATAGTCACAATCACACCAACAAGTGAATATTTTCACCTGCCTTGGTCATTTACTATTGTCTAGAAATATATACAAAGTAGTTATAGGTCTCAGCAATGTTTTAGACACGCTGGAGTATATATGAAACTTCTTGAAGCATGGTGTTTATGACGAGTCACTAAACTGCTGACAGGGTAAGCAGTGGAGTGACACTTGATGATAAAGCACTGCTGCAGGGAACCCATGCTTTATTTGTTTTCACTGTTACACACAAAGATGTATGTCTGTCTATCTATCTGTCTGTCTATCTACCTGAGTCTATCTATCTAGCTCTGCTTATCTATCTTTCTGTCTGCCTGTGTGTGTCTGTCTTTCTGTATGCCTGTGTGTCTCAGTCTTTCTGTCTGCCTTTGTGTCTTGGTCTTTCTGTCTGCCTGTGTGTGTGTCTTTCCGTCTGCTTGTCTCTCAGTCTCAGAGAGCGACTCGTAAACCAACTGGTGTTACACACGATGCAGAAGTGACAATGCGTATTACTTGCCAGTCATGCTTATTATTGGGTTATCCTAGGTAATTTACACTATGTATAATAGAATAGAATAGAATAGTTTATTTGGACATGATACTAAGTTATACTTATGTGTACATGTGAGAGATAGACAGAAATTTAGACAGATACAGACAGAGAGACCGCCAAAGCCAGCCAGCCGGCCAGCCTGCCGAATGCATATTACACATGTTCCAGATTTGTTTCTCTTTACTTAGGGGATAGGTTATAGGACATTCTGGCAGGATGACACTACCAATGGTATCAAAAATGAAAGGATGTTGCACAAATGTTACACATGGGTTATTATTGAAGTTTTTTATATTTCCTCGACCACTTGTGGCCACATCCATCACTTTCCTCTTAAAAGGGGAATGTTAATACAACATGACATCAGTGAATCCCTGGTGTTTGCCACGCTATTTGCTCTAGCTAGCGCTAAATTGAACTGGTGCTCCCATAAGATACTAAGTGGTCCCAGATTTTTTTAATACTGCGCACACCAAGTGTTAAGACCCATTCTATACTGACCAGGCATCTCAGGCCAATCATGCCAAATTTGGAAGCAGGAAGAATAAAACGTAGATCTACGTTCGGAGCGCTACACGAGTGAACGTAGATCTATGTTTGGACAGTTTAAGGGTTAAACTCCAGCATTAACCGTCCCCTTCAACTTCTCCTTGACAGCTACAACAGAACACACAGGCACAACACAAGACACAAAACTCTTTTCGACATCCCCGGTGTCCACCTCACCCTATGCAAAAACGCAATGCACATAAAAGGCCCTAAGATCTGGAATTCATTGCCTGCCCCAGCGAAAGGTCCCCTGTCAGCCAATCAATTTAGCACTATAGTTAAAAAATCTTATTTCTCTAAAGTAATTAAACCAACACTATGCAACACCAAACAAAACCAGCTCATCCAACTATATTCTCGTTCTTCCAGTCTTCCTCAAACTCCCCTAGAAAATTGATTACTCACTCTGTACTATTATAATTCTATGAAAACCTAATAAATTTCCTGTTTCTTCACCATCTCTTATAATCGTTCCATAGCCTGATAACATAGAGCCAGTTTGAAACTCCTTAACCCTTAACCCTTTCAGGGTCAAGACCCCAATTCTTAACTCTCTCTCAGGGTCGAAACATTTTCGGAAAAAAAAAAAAAATATTATGAAATGATAGAGAATCTTTTTCCGATCACAACAACACCAAAATGATGAAATTTGATGGAAAACTAACAGAATTATGCTTTTGCAAAGTTAGCTGTATCGATGCTATTTACACATTGGCGATTTCCCCAACTTTGAGCCCTATTTTCGACAAATTCCAATGTTTCAGTCTACTAAAATTATAGCTATTTTGCTAGATTATTATTATTATTATAATCTAATAGAAGCGCTAAACCACAGGGGTTCTATTTCGCTAGAATTCCATTTGTTCTATGAGTATAAGAAACCGCCAATTTACTGATTTCAACTACCCAATAAGGTGGTCAGAAATTGGCAATTTGGCCAATTTCATACAAATTTCAAAAGATGCCAACTACAAAATAGGGTTAAAAATAAACGAGACAGACATTCCTGGCAATCAAATAACATTTTATCTGTTCATTAGTCACGTCTCCAGGCCCCTCTTACATTACTTTTGCTTTCCATTTTGAATTTTTATTCTCACGAAAAATTGAAGATTTACTGTTATGTATACTATTGCATCATTGTAAAAACATTATAAATAATATCAGCACACTTGTGCAAGAATATTAGACTCGCCAGTTGATGTGTATTGTACGCGTGGCATGATTTGTTTACTCTTGAACATCGGCAAATATCGAACATTTTTGCTACTTTGCGCTCAATTTCTAGGTACAGTGGTACCTCGAGTTACGATGGTCCCCAAAATCGCCCTTTTATGTAAGTTTATTTTTTTAAATGCTTTTGTAGGTATATTTTTGGGGGTGTAAAAGGACTAGTCTATTTTACATTATTCCTTATGGGGATAAATTCGTTTGGTAATGGCACTTGAACAGCATTGTCGAACGAAAAAATATCGTAACTCGAGGTACCACTGTACTTGTCATCGAGAAACCAATCAAAATGATCTCTATTTCTCTAATATATCTTCCATTCTATCAAATGAGACCAAGAAAACGAGAATATAACCATACGAAATAGACTGCAAAGTCGCTGTTTTAAACCAAAAACACGGTCAGTTTTTTTTTTCCTCATTATGCACTGTGTACTGTAGGATTTTTTTTATACTGCGCACACTGACCGCATAGACCCATTCCCTCACATCAAGGCCTACCAGCCTGTTTCTGCTTGATTTGAGGGCGCTAGAATTTAGGCATACTAGTACGTCAAACACCCTGGTGCGTAAGCCGTACTAGTACGTCAAAAACCCTGAAAGGGTTAAATGGTCCAAACATGAATATATGTTCTTACTGCTAGTGCCCCAAATGTATATACAGCCTCTCCTCGCTTAATGACGGAGATAGGGACCCAAGACACCGTTGGTAAGCGAATTCGTCGCTAAACGAGGAGGATACTATACAGATCTCCCTCCACATTTGTCCAATCTCTTTTTAAAGCTACCCAAGGTCCTATCGAAGCTAAAACCTTGGGTAGTTTCAAATTTAGGTTCGATAAATACATGAGTGAGAGGGGTTGGATTTGAGTGGGACTTGCATGTGAGTATAAATAGAATTATCAAAGCTTATTGCTTGGGTAGCGTTTATTCACTTAGTGGGTTGGATTTGTGAAGGACCTGCCTAGTATGGGCCAACAGGCCTATTGCAGGTAGGGTAGGTTCGTCAGGACACCGGACAGGTGTTTCCTGACGCGGGTCTTAGTCAGAGGCATATTGCAGTGTTCCTCCTTTCTTATGTTCTTATGAGTGAGAGGGGTTGCATGTGAATGGGACTTGCACATGAATAAATAGAATTATCAAAGCTTAATGCTTGGGTAGCATTGAAAATTGAGTTGGGCAAATATTCTGTTAGTGGGATGGATCGTGAAAGACCTGCCTAGTATGGGCCAACAGGCCTGCTGCAGTATTTCTCCTTTCTTATGTGCATATGTTCTTAAATGTTTATACAGCAGTGTACTGTATATTGTAATAAATAGAATTGAGGAAATCAGGTCTAATATATATTATTTAGGTACAAATACTGGTCAGAAAGGCTGTCGTAAGTCCGAGGCATTGGTAAACGAGTACATCGCTAAGTGAGGAGAGGCTGTATACGTTTTATTTTTCCTGCCTTCAAATTTGGCACAATTGGCCTGAGATGCTTGGTCAGCATAGAATGGGTCTTAACACTCGGTGTGCACTGTATTAAAAAAATCTGGGACCACTTAGTACCTTGTGGGGGCACCAGTTAAATTGAGAGCCAGTTAGAGCAAACAGTGCGGCAAACACCAAGGGTTCACTGATGTCATGTCATAGTATTATTATTATAATCAAATAGAAGCGCTAAACCACAGGGGTTATACAGCGCTGCAGGTTATTGTAGGATGCTGGGAGAGTGTGTTGTAAGAGGGAGATGGACGATTAGTAGGGTATGGAGTGCAAGATGACGGTGGGTAGTGCAGAGGTGGAGGGTAGCAAGAGATCGAGGTAGAAGGGACTGAGGGAGGTGCTAGAGGTATAATCTTCAGAGTTTGTGTAGTAAGTCAGTTTCTGTCAAAAAGTCAACAAGAGAGTCAGGATTAAAGGAGGGTCCATCTGCAAGAAGGGAAGGTAAAGAAAGGGCCGCAGAGCGAAGACGTCGTTGGGGGTAAATTCTGCGTGCTCGTTGATAGAGTGGGCAGTCCAACAGGATAAGTCGAACAGACACTGGAACCTGACAATGCTCACAGAGAGAGGCAGGGAGCCTCTCCATGAGATGGAAATAAATGGTATAAAATACCGACACAATGGAAAATAAACACATAAGCAGTATAATGTGATCCTTTATTGACAACGTTTGCCCACGCAGTGGCTATCTCGAGTCACAGACAGATCTACCTGGAAAATGAGCAACATGGAGATATATAGGTACAGTCAGGTGGAGAATGCTGGGTCAGGTGGAGAAAGCTGCATGTGACAGTCTTAAAGTAGTGTGATAGTTAAAAACATTGTGTGACTTAAGGACCTGCAGTGTACCATTCTTGAGTTCTAGATGGGATAACGTTGAAGAAGTTTCTTGGCAATAGGTTCAGCTATGTTGTAGAAGCCGTTGTTCTGGTTGAAGTTGTTAGATATACAGATGAGTGATGATTCTAGATTCTTCGGTATTGCGTGTTGTCTTCTCTGGCGATGAGTCTTGCGTTTCTGTAGTTGATTAAATGGTTGTGTAAATTCGGTGTTGAACACAGGCATTTCTTGAGTCGTCAGATCTGCCTGCGTACTGGTGTTCTGAAATGCGTGTTTGTAGGTCTCTGGATGTTTCGCCAACGTATAATTTGCTGCAGCCATTACAAGGGATTGTGTATACCCCTGCCATGAATTGAAGCTTTTCCTGCTGTTACTGGTAATGTCCTTGATGGTGGTGGATGTAGGTGGATACTCGAATGAGGTCTTAGAAAAATGTTGGAAACTTGTTTGGAAATGGAGTTGGTGGGAAGGACTATGTATCTCTTCTCAGCAGTGTCTTCTCTGGTGTGTTGAAGATGTTAATGCCCGTCGCTGCAGTCTCTAATGAAGTGACGAGGATAGTGAAGTTTGAAAAACTTGTTCAATGAGGAGCATTCTTCTTCAAGGAACTCACTGCTCCCTCATTGAACAAGTTTTTTCCAAACTTCACTATCCTCGTCACTTCATTAGAGACTGCAGACGACGGGCATTAAACATCTTCAACACACCCAGAGAAGACACTGCTGAGAAGAGATACATAGTCCTTCCCACCAACTCCATTTCCAAACAAGTTTCCAACATTTTTCTAAGACCTCATTCCGAGTATCCACCTCCACATCCACCACCATCAAGGACATTACCAGTAACAGACAGGAAAAGCTTCAATTCATGGCAGGGGTATACACAATCCCTTGTAATGGCTGCAGCAAATTATACGTTGGCGAAACATCCAGAGACCTACAAACACGCATTTCAGAACACCAGTACGTAGGCAGATCTGACGACTCAAGAAATGCCTGTGTTCAACACCGAAATTTACACAACCATTTAATCAACTACAGAAACGCAAGACTCATCGCCAGAGAAGACAACACGCAATACCGAAGAATCCTAGAATCATCACTCATCTGTATATCCAACAACTTCAACCAGAACAACGGCTTCTACAACATAGCTGAACCTATTGCCAAGAAACTTCTTCAACGTTATCCCACCTAGAACTCAAGAATGGTACACTGCAGGTCCTTTAAGTCACACAATGTTTTTAACTATCACACTACTTTTAAGACTGTCACATGCAGCTTTCTCCACCTGACCCAGCATTCTCCACCTGACTGTACCCTATATATATCTCCATGTTGCTCATTTTCCAGGTAGATCTGTCTGTGACTCGAGAAAGCCCACTGCGTGGGCGAAACGTTGTCAATAAAGGATCACATTATACTGCTTATGTGTTTATCTCTCCATGAGATACCCGTGAGTAAGACGAGTGTGGCCGATGCGAAGACGGGAGAGAGTAGTCTCCCAACCTCGACATTGGTGACAAGAAGAAGGCCAGAAACCTATAACCGGTTTAATAGAATGAAGTTTGTTATTCAGCAGGTCAGACCAGCGTTGTTGCCAACGGGTGCGAAGGTGGGTAGCAATGACCGCAAAATAGTCCGTGAAAGGAACACTTCTATATGAAACTGGAAGGTCATGTACTGCTGACCGCGCAGCAGTGTCTGCCTGTTCATTGCCCTGTACGTCAACATGACCAGGGACCCAACAAAAAACAATATCTTTATGCTTGCTAAAGATACGGCGTAACCAAAGGTGGATACGAAGAACTAGGGGGTGAGGTGTATCAATTTTACGGATAGCCTGTAAAGCACTAAGGGAGTCTGAAACGACCACAAATGGTGACTCAGGCATAGATGCAATACGGATAAGTGCCACAAGAATGGCATACAATTCAGCCGTAAATATGCTAGCCGAGGGTAATAGATGCCCTCGTACAACGCTGTCCGGAAACACTGCTGCGAATCCGATGCCATCAGATGACTTTGAACCATCAGTGTATACTGCGATGGCATGGGAATGAGAACGGAAGTGGTCTAGAAAGAAAGAGCGAGAAGCTGCCGTAGGTAGTTGGGCTTTCCGCAAGGTAGAGGAATAGAACAGACACGGACAGCAGGAACTTCCCAAGGGGTAGGGGAAAGGGAGATGTCACATGAACATATAGAGGTGGGAGCTGAAGGGAAGACAGGAGTGAATGTAGACGAAGAGAAAAGGGACAAAGTAAGCAGGGCGACAACAAATAAAGAGCGCCTACTAACATCTGTAACAATCCTATACATGGAAGGATTGCGGAGGTCATGAGAGTGAACAAAATAGCGAATGCAATGTGCATCACGACGATCGGATAAGGATGGAATGTTCGCTTCTACATAGAGGCTCTCAACCGGGAAGAACGAAATGCACCAAGGCATAGCGTAATCCCTGGTGATGGATGGGATTAAGGATGGAAAGAGTAGCAGGGGAGGCCGCAGAATATATCTGGTCACCATAATCGAGTTTCGACAAAATTAGGGCTGAATGTAGGCGAAGGAGGGTTCTACGATCAGCCCCCCATGAAAGATGTGCGAGGGTTTTAAGAAGGTTCAGCCTGGTGTGACAAGTTTCCTTCAGAGAGGTAATGTGAGGTTTCC
>WNWK01055022.1:0-11384 GCA_009830355.1 Cherax destructor
ACTGCTCTTTGTAACAACGTTACCTCTCCAGGACTGAAACCACTTAACCTACCTAGCGCTTTGTTCACCACTAACTTCGAATTTAAGTCCCTTGCCAACTGACTATTATGACTAAAAATGACCCCACATATTTTAAGCTATCAACAACATCCACCCACCCCTACTCCCCAACGGCCCACCCACCCACGAACCTACCTCCAACAACCTAGATTTCGCTCTATTGATGCCCATCCCAGTAGCCACTCCAAACACATCTATAATCTTATTAACATTTCCTAAACCCTCACTACTCCCCACCATAATTGTAGTGTCATCAACATAACCTACTATGCCCGTTTCACAACCCCACTTTTCATCCCCATCCCATACCCCCTCACGAACCAACCTATAAAAGGGGTCTTGCAGACACCCAAAAAGGATCTGAGATAGGGGACAACCCTGCCTCAGACCCCTCTCAAACCTCACCTGAACCCCTAACCTGCCATTAACCTGGACCCTCGCATATCGGACATAGACAGGGATATAAGCCACAGTGCTGTGTCTTCCTTTCCAGATGACAACCGAATCTGTATGACAGTGTCCACCGTTGAAGACACTGCAAGACTCCAAGCAGACATAAACCAAATCTTTAAATGGGCTGCAGAAAACAATATGAAGTTCAATGATGAGAAATTTCAATTACTCAGATACGGAAAAAGTGAAGAAATTAAAATCTCATCGGAGTACAAAACTAATTCCAACCACACAGTAGAGCGAAAAACTAATGTCAAAGACCTGGGAGTGATCATGTCAGAGGATCTCACCTTCAAGAACCATAACAAAGTAGCAATTGCATCTGCTAGAAAAATGACAGGATGGATAATGAGAACCTTCAAAACCAGGGATACCAAGCCCATGTTGACACTTTACAGATCGCTTGTTCTATCTAGGCTGGAATATTGCTGCACACTAACTGCACCTTTCAAGGCGGGTGAAATTGCTGACCTTGAAAATGTGCAGAGAACCTTCACAGCACGCATAACTGCGATAAACCACCTCAATTACTGGGAACGCTTGAAGTTCCTAAACCTGTACTCTCTAGAACGCAGGCGGGAGAGATACATTATTATATACACATGGAAAATTCTCGAGGGATTAGTACTAAATTTACACACGAAAATCACTCCCTACGAAAGAAAAAGACTCGGCAGGCGATGTAACATCCCCTCAATGAAGAGCAGGGGTGCCACTAGCACGTTGAGGGACAAGAGGGACAAGAGGGTCCGAGGAGACATGATAACGACATACAAAATACTGCGGGGAATTGACAAGGTAGATAGTGACAGGATGTTTCAGAGAGGGAACACAGAAACAAGGGGACACAACTGGAAGCTGAAGACTCAGATGAGTCAAAGGGATGTCAGGAAGCATTTCTTCAGCCACAGAGTAGTCAGGAAGTGGAATAGTCTAGAGAAAGATATAGTGGAGGCAGGAACCATAAATAGTTTTAAGACAAGGTATGATAAAGCTCATGGAGCAGGGAGAGCAGAGACCCAGTAGCAGACAGCGAAGAGGCGGGGCCAGGAGCTGAGTCTCGACCCCTGCAACCACAATTAGGTGAGTACAATTAGGTGAGTACAATAAGTGTCAGGGGACCAAGATTGTTCAACTGCCTCCCAGCATACATCAGGGGGATTACCTGATGTATGCGTGCGGCCAGCAGTAACAGCCTGGTTGATCAGGCTCTGGTCCAACATTAGGTTTGGTCACAGACCGGGCCGCGGGGGCGTTGACCCCTGGAATTCTCTCCAGGTAAACTCCAGGGAGACAACGAGATCCGTCGGAGGAAGACTGATGAGAGGACTGTCTCCTCCCCACAGTAAGTACTGTTGTTGTATCTGTTCTAGCTGGCCAGTTGAATATGTTGCAATAATAACCCTTACTGTGGCTATGTCGACGATCTCCAATGACCATCAATGACACTGGGTGAGTGATGGTTTTATTGTGTTCATATATATTCTCTCCCTTCACTTTCTAATCAGTCTATCATAACAATACAGTCCACATTTAATAACACCGTACCTATTGGTATGATAACTAAACTTATGTTACTATGTATGATAACTAAACTTATGTTACTATGTATAATAAATGTAACTATGTTACTGTGTATGATAACTGGCTAATTGGTAAGGTTTGTCAGGAAACAGGACAAGTGTTTCCCGACGCGGTCTTAGACATATGATGACCCACAGTTACAGTTTAATATCTTTATTATGCACCCCATACCCATCCTGTGGGCGGTAGTCAAAAGATTACAAAGGTACATAATTGGTCCAGAGACTGGACTCCAAAGTTTTGATAGCTGAACAAGTTACAGCGGTAATGAACTAGATCTGGTCACAATCATGACAAGTTGCAAAGGTAATGAGCTCCAGGTAGAGCTGGTCACACTCATGACAAGTTACAAAGATAATGAACTAGAGTTGGTCACAATCATGACAAGTTGCAAAGGTAATGAGCTCCAAGTAGAGCTGGTCACAATCATGACAGTTACAAAGGTAATGAATCATAAACACGTCCATACATGGTAAACAAATGCATCCATTGCCCCAACAACAGATGTTGCAAGGTGCCTGTCCCTCTTCGGCAGGACAGCCAGACAGCATTTCAAACAGTAGCAGGTTGCACCAGGATCTGCTGCTTGCTGGAGTACCATCGCTAGCAGCCCGAGGAGAGCAGCCCTGGGGACGTGTCAATGTTCTGGTGGACGCTAGTTTGATTGCAGATCCCAGGTGGACGCCAATTTGATTGCAGATCCCAGGCCCTCCGTCCGCTGAGAGGCGCTGCTGGCCGCTCCCACATGGAGCCCCCCGGGCTCCAAGACATCCACTGTGCGCACGGATGCCGAAGCCTGAGGAACCGAGTGCACACCGCCTGTGGCACACCTGACAGCTGCCTCGTAGTCGAATTCCACGGCGCTGTCCCTGCAGTGGAAGCTCCCGCGATCCCCGCACCCCCCCCGCCATCGCCGACGCTGGGAGTTGGGTGGGTGAGGAACAGGGGTGAAGGGTTATGAGAGGGTCACTGTTCACCAAACACTGGGCAGCCAACACACTCCGCCCCCTCCCCCCCGGCAGGCGTGGGGGAGGAGGCACTGTCTGCTCCCGCCTGACTTGGGACACTCTCAGCCCCAACCCTCACAAACTGCACAAACTTCCACTGGCATTAGCCACCCAGCTTTTGTGGTGTGAGGGTGTGCTGTTCCACGAGCTGCCACCTAGCGGCGAGCACTGGAAACTTCATTTTCTGTCAACATGGCGACGGCGAGCAGACGCAGGATTAATACCGTCTGTATAGACATGGTGTCTGGGGTGTTGCAACAGGCTACAGTGACGACAGTGCTGCCTAATATCTTACGAGATGTCTACGGGTTGGAGATAGGAGATTTGTACGGAGTAGCTCTAAATGGAGTTAACAGAGTCTTCGTCAAGTTCTTGACGGCTGAAGTTTACGAGAGGACCGTAGACCGCCATCAAGACAGGGTATATACAGTGCACTCTGGATTACAAGTACGACTGAAAGACGTGTCCCGTACCTACACGTGGATCAAGGTCAAGAATGTCCCGTTAGAATCAGATCCCATGGACATCAGCGACGCCTTTGGAGCTTACGGCATCGTGCATGCGGCAATGGCTGGGAAGTGGAGTGAGGACCGTTGGTAGGTCTGTTCGAAGGACATACTCGCTCAAGATGACTTTACACGGCCCATTCCTTCTTATGTTGTTCTGCAGGATTTTAGGACCCAGCTCTACGTAACGTACGCGAGGACAGAGGAGGACATGCAGGTTGTGTGGAGCGTATGAGCATGTGGCGGGGACTGCATGCGAGGAGAGGACCGAGAATGGATGTTGGACGACGAGACCAGGGCGAAGGAGGGCGGGAGGAGGTGCAGGACCCGGTGGTTGACAAGAAGGTTGAACTAAATTATGGAGTGAGATTGTCGAAGGGTCGACGGTGGTGTGTCAGACGCTGCCACGATCGGAGGGCAGGTGCCTGCTGCTGCGCCGGGCGCTGGCTGACAGCATAGAGAAGCCCCATTGGTGGAGGCATTGAGGAGTTGTTGGATGACCCATTGCCGGTGCTCAGTGGGGAGGCATGTGAAGGTGTGATTGAAGCTGCGGGTGTGGTGGATGAGTTGGTGAACAGCTGTGCGGAGCAGCAAGCCATTGTTCAGGAGCAAGTATCGGTAGAGGTACACAGGCAGGAGAGTGTAGAGATGGATGGTAGTATGGAAGTGGTGGCAGGGTCAGGAAAGACCGGGCACGGGGACTGATAGTGAAGATATGTTAACACCAGCACAGAGGACAGGTAAAAGTCAATGGTGGAGGTGGCGAGAAAGGACCTGGGGTTGTTGCATGGTAGTGAACAGATCAAGGGTGGGAAGCTGATGGGTAAAGCTGGTAAGGGGAAGGCGGTCTCGCAGCCTCCATCGCGGCCTAGGGCAAACCTTACAGGAGTTTTAAAGTGTCTAACGTTAAATGTAAATGGGTTACGGATGAGCTTAAACGGGCGTGGGTAGAAGGCACTTTAAGGAGGTATGGTGCATGTGGCTTTTTACAAGAACACAATTTTAGATGTGGGAGTGAGTTGATGTTGAAAGGGTACAAGGTGTATGCTGGTTCGTCAGGAAAATTAAAGGAGGGAGTGGCGGAGCGGTCGCAGAATCTAGCCCTTTACATTATTTGCATGGGAAGAGTGTGGGGGTCGAATTGTTCGGGTAGAGGGGAGGGGGTGGGGTGAGGGTATGTTTCCTGGTGTTTACATGCCAGCAGATCATTCCAGAAAGGTGAAAGTGGACTTTGTAAGGGATGTAATGATTTATGCTTTCGGGGTTTGCCAGGGGTGTCGATTGTGGGAGGATTTAATTGCGTGATTCGGTGCGGATGTTGAGCCTAGGGAAGCGGGTGTGTGTTGGGAGGTTGGAGATTTATTGCAGAGTGCGGGGTTGGGGATGTAGTTGGGGTTGGGGGCCGGGAGTGTACTTTGTAAGGAGAGGTTACGGGGCCAGGTTAGATAGGGTTTATGTGTCAGGGTCAGTGGTGGTAGGTAGGATTAATTATGTGGATGTGGGTTTCTCTGACCATAGGGGGTGTTGGTTGAGGTAGATTGGTCAGGTGCGGCCAGGTGGTACAGGGGTACTGGAAATTGAACGTGCGGCTGTTATCTGGTGTGGGTAATAGGGCGGAGTTTGCGGGTTGGTGGGATGGGTTATGGGAACAGGGTCGACGGGAGGAAGATGTGGTGGGTTGGGGGGTGTTGGTGGAAAGCCGCAGATTCGTAAGTTTTATCAAGGTTTGGGTAGGAGGAGGCGAGATGGAGATATGGATGCAACAATATATTGAAGGCCAATTACGGAGTTGTTACGGGAGGCGGGACGTGAGGGTTTCGGAGAGATAAGGGAATTGAAGAATAGGTTGATAGAGATACAGAATGAGAGGTTTGAGGCATGTAGGATACAAGGGGTATTGATGATGTTTTGTGGGGATAGGCCTTCAAAACACGTATTGGGACAATGTAGAGTGCGTAGGAGAGAATGACGATGGAAAGGGTGGAGGTGGAGAGAGTGTGGATGGTTACGAACGGGGATGGAAATTAGGGTACGGAAGCGATTGGGGTGTACGTGGACAAATGGTTTCAGAGGTATCTTGGCAGTGTGGGGGTACGGAGGGAGGCTTGTGATGAACTGATGGAGGGATACGGGGAGATTGGAGGAGTGGTGTGAGGGTGGTGGGGGAGTCATTAGTGAGGCAGAGGTTTGGGGGCGGTAAGTGGGATGAGTAGAGGAAAGCTCCTGGTATTGATGGGTTGGCAAATGAGTTCTACAAGGATAACTGGGATAGTGTGAGGGTTGTGTGACAGAAGTAATGAATAGGATGAGGAGGGTTGGGAGGATGGGACAGGGGATGGGAATGGGCATGATGGTATTGGTGAAGAAAGGGAAGGTGGGTAACCGGTTGAGTAACTACAGGCGTTGGTGCTTATGAACGCTGATTATAAGATTTTTGCCAAATTACTGGGTAACAGGATGAGAAGGGTGCTTGAGGGAGTGATTGCGGGGGCAGGGGGATACCGGGAAGAGGCGTGCTTATGGGGCATGAGAGGATTAAGGACTTTTAGACAGGGGTAGGGGGGGCATCCTAGCTTTGGACTGGAGAGGGCGTATGATAGTGTGGAAAGAGAGGTTTTGTTTGAGGTGTTGAGGAGACAGGGTTTTGGGGAGGGGTTGTGGATTGGGTCAGGACGTATATGAGGGCGTGTGTTCGAATACAGGTGAATGGGAGGCTCGGGAGTGTGGTGGGGATGGGCAGGGGTCTGCGGCAGGGTTGTCCCCTGTCGCAGATTCTCTTTGCTTGCGTACAAGACCCTTTCTATCGTCTAATGGAACGTGGGGTGCAAGGGCGATGGGATGAGGGCATCGTGGGTTACGTGGATGACACGACGGTGCTCTTGGGAAGTGAGGTTGGGTTGGAGACGGTTAGAAGGTGTTTACGGACATTTTGTGGGGCAACAGGGTTGAGTGTGAATAGTGAGAAATCTAAATTGTTGGAGGTGGATCATGGGTGGGGGGTTTGGGTCAGGGCCATGGTAGGGTGGTGGTGGATAGCATCACTATTTGTGGTATTGTGTACATGAGAGACAGGTATCAGACAAGGGAGGGGGAATTCGGGTAGGGTGGTGCACCGGGTAAAGATGTGTATGCAAGCGTGGAGACCGAGTGATCTTACCTTGAGGCAGAGGGTTATAGCTGTGAATACGTTAGTCTACAGTAGGATTTGGTATGTAGCTGGTGTGTACCCTCTGTTGAGGGCGGATGTAAATGAGATTGAACGTAGGGTCTTCAAGTATATCTGGGCGAATGGGAGGCATTGGTTGCGGAAGGATGTGGTTAGGAATGGGGTTGGGAGGAGGTTTGGGGTTAATATGGTTGGAGAAGCGGCTGGTTTGTATGTATGTGAAACGATGCCTGGTGAGGAGAGGGGTTTGCGGAGAGAGGAGGGGGATGGAGTGGTGGGGGTGTTGCGGGAGGTGCAGGAGTGGTGGAGGGGAAAGGAGATTGACTACTGTAGAGATTTGTTGAGAAATTTATTGGTCATAGTGGAACCGCAAAAGTTGAAGGTGAAGCAGATGATGGGTTTTGGTGAGGGGATCAGGTAGTAGAGGTGTGGCGGTTTTACCAGTATACGATTGGGTACAGATTTGGAGGGATTTTAGGGGACTCAGGTTACGTGCGAGGGATCGGAACAAATGTACAGATTCTTGCTTGGGACGGTCGCTTCCAGGGCGGTGTTATACAATATGGGGTTGGTACAGGACGGTAGATGTGAGAGGTGTGGCATGGGGGAGACGGCGCTGCACGCGATTTATTTCTGTGAGGCTTTGGGTCCGGTGAGGGAATGGATGGGGGGGGTGGTACGCAAGCTGGGGGAGAGGGACTCAGGTGTTGAGAGCCCTTTTCCTGGACTTCGTGGATTGGTAGGTGGTGCCAGGAGAGGTCTCATGTATTGTGTGGTAGATTTCGTGTGTGGGTCTTGGTGTTTGCAGGAGGTGGGGGCCCAGGAAAGGATCAGGGCTCTGGCTGCAAGAATGTATCGTACAAAGTGTAGAAACAGGCTGGTGTATGGGGGTGGTTGGGATGAGAAGTTTAGTCTGGCTTACAGAAATCTAACAGTGGGTGGGTTATTATAGGGGTTGTTGGGGGCTTTTCTGCGACTGGGGGCCGTGTGTTTGTGTTAGGTATGGTAGGGTCACGTATGTGTTTGTGTGTATTGGGGGTGTGGCGGGGGGTGATGACGGTCGACTTCTTACAAGTTGGACGGGGCGACAGTAGGAGGGGTGTGTGGCTGTGTGTTCAGGAGGGGTTGGTTCTTCGGGATAGGCTTCGGTTGGGGTTTGTTTTTGGTTTTAGGGTGGGGGATCATTGGAAGGCGTAAGGGTTGGCCACCTCTGTGTTGGTTGTTTGTATGGTATGTGTGTGTGTGTGTGTGTGTGTGTTCTTTCTGAATATTGTTGCTTAAGTCTCCTGTGTTGCTTCTCAACCGATGTTTAATGATCATAGTGTGTGTGTGTGTGTGTGTGTGTGTGTGTGTGTGTGTGTGTGTGTGTGTGTGTGTGTGTGTGTGTGTGTCCAAAGTGGTACTTTTGTATCAAGGTGGCAAGGACAATGTTTTACATTGTTAGGTTATAAAGTTTGATTGTGCGTTATGTTATTGGAGGACAAGGTTGTAGTTAGTTTTGTGAGGTTGCCTCATGTTCAGATGAGTGTTATGTTGGTGGTTGGATTTTGTAATATTATTATGTATGTTGAAATATGTTTCAAATAAAATATAAAAAAAAAACTTCCACTGTTTACGCTGAAACGATGCACTGGGATGTCCTCTCGCTGCTTTGGAATCTTCCCAGACAATTCACACAGAGTCCTGTTCAGTCGTGACCTGGTCAGCCTCTTTGATCAGGAGCTATCCTTGAAAATCCCGGAGCTAGCCCGCCAAACCAACTCCCATTTTCTGATGTGATGACCCACAGCAGGAGGTTTTGGTCATCTCCCTGAGGCCTTCCATTGCCTTACCCATTCACCCCTTTTAAAAATTATGATCAGAGGTTAGGTTAGGTAAGGTTTATGATCAGAGTTATAACCAATTATTTTGTCTAATATAGTTGGTCTTATGTTGTTATGTACGATAACTATATTTATGTTATGTACGATAACTGTATTTATGTGTACCGGTCGATCACCATGCCCAGCCCTTCTAGGGCAGGGTAGGTGCCAAGGCTGGAGCTTGCTACCATCTGCGGCTCGCAAGCCTGCCCTTCCCGTCAGCCTCCTTGGGGCGGGGAAGGTGGCAGACCAGAGGGGCCTAGCAACTATCTACCTACGTGCTTGTGGGCGAATATGGCTAGGCCTGGGACCAGTTGGTCCCACCGCTGAGGGGTACCCCCTCCCATGGGAGACTTCGGTCTCTGCTACTCCCTCGCCAGGGAGCCGGAGCCGGGTCGCTATCTGGTAAAGACCCGGACCGGGAGATTTCCCGGTGAATCAACACCTCCTTATGTGTACCTGTACCTGTACATGAATAAACTTAGTATTTTCCTAATTTTACTTACAAATTAACATCCTTACTAATTAACATCCTTCCTAATTTACTGTCTATTCAATTCCTATAAATTATTAAGAAACAACTGCGTCTTACCATAAATTTGGATATACAACAATGCTAAAATTTGATCCGGAGGTTTATTAAAAAAAACAAGTATACTGTCTATCAAAGATTTATTTTTGTACTTTAGAAAAAAATTAATAGTTTTTAATTGTATCAATTTTTTTAAAAAGATTTTTAAATTTTTTATAGATTAAAAATACTAGCATAAAAATTACTTTTTCTTTTTAAAATAATTTTTTTTTTTTTTTTATAAACAGCAAATTTTTTGCAAATTAATTATAGAATATTATTCAATAAATAAGTACTAAACATATTTTTAAATACCCTTGTGGTATTAAAATTTACGCTTTTGAAGAACACCACTCCCACGGCATTCTTAGGGCGGGGAAGGTGCCCGAGATAGAGTTTGATAGCACTTGGGTGGGGAAGATGGCAGACCTACGAGCCCCGTGAGGGTGGGAAATGGTGTTAGGCCTGGGGACAGTTGGTCCCAAAAATGGGGTACATGTACCCCCTCCCATGGCAGACATTAGTCTGAGATACTCCCGCCACTTGGAAAAGGCCCGGGCCGGGAGAGTGCCCGGGAATCAAGGTGTTGATTCACCAGGAATTCTCCCGGCCCGGGTTTTTACCAGATGGCGACCCGGCTCCGGCTCCCTGGCGTGGGAGTGTCAGAGACCTATGTCTTCCATGGGAGGGGATACCCCTCATCGGCGGGACCAACTGGCCCCAAGCCTAGCCACATTCCCCACCAGCACGAGGCATGGAGGTAGATAGATGCTAGGCCTCTCTGGTCTGCCACCTTCCCCACCCCAAAGAGGCTGACGGGAAGGGCAGGCTTGCGAGCCGCAGATGGTAGCAAGCTCCAGCCCTGGCACCTACCCTGCCCTAGAAAGGCTGGGCATGGTGATCGACCCGGGAATCAAGAAGATTTACACCTTACTGCTAGATGTAGAGATATAACTGATGTACGGTGATTAATACCTAGGTACCTACTTACTACAAGATGAACAATGACAGATGTAAGGTGACTAACACCTAGGTACGTTTTATTACCAAGGTTTATACCTTACTGTCTGACACTGCAACACACTATGGACATAGGATACAAAGAATACATTTCCCTTCTACTCAAAGCTAATATAATCTTCGTAACAGACACAACTTCCTAGAAGATTGTCTTGCTGAGATGGTGGTACCCAGGTCCACTCCTCGACAACTCACCACATCTAGACACCCTTTAGAGATTCTGCTTCTGACTCTTGCCCAGGCAGGTCATAGCAACTCTGACTCTTCAGTCTCCCTACGATCCCCATTGGGGAGGGGAACCTTTACCTGATCCACGATGGCTCAGATTAGATTTTGCCACCGAAGTGGCTAGTTTATGTGCACCCCATATCCATCCTGTGGACGGTAGCGCAAGAGCATATGGATACACAAAGGCCTAGGCACTAGGCCCCAAAGGGTTAACACGATGGCTCATCGAGTGAAAATCAAGACTAAGGGAGGGGTACCAATTATTTTTTTTTCTGTTCGTCAGATTTCGTTCTTTTTTTTTTTTTTGCACGTAAAGACGTGTTTATGGACCTTATTGTCTGTGAGTTTCAATAAGATTGCCCTAAAAACAAAAGAGAAAAAATATATTTACTGAAAATTCCATTTAAAAGTTATCTCAGCCTAAATGGCACAACGAAAGGTGGATTTGAGACTTGGTATACATATAAAACAATGCTAATGCTATTTTATCACGGAAGGTATTCGTGTAATTATCTCTAGTTATTCTACAAAAAAAAATAAAGTTCCTCAGTTTTTGTTATATGCAAAATATCTTGCCCTTTACTCCCACTCAAATCCAAAAATATTTGGAATATTGCAAATTTCTCTTCGTGATAATTTAAAACTATCATTGTTTTATGGTTCCTCTCAACATTATTGCATTTACTTCAATAATAAATGGTGGACCACATCAAATAGGTCAATAACTTGCTTCCGAGATAGCTCGTGAAACGCCTCCGGGCTCGGAATTTTTTTTTTCTCGAAAATCGGTGTAGTTTTAGTGTCTAGTGGTGTTCTAGAGTTGTTATCCCCTCAAAAACATCGTTTTCTCTTACTCAATGTCCGTCTATGTCATAGAAGACGAAATGATGAAGGGAAATAATTTTATATCGAAAATCCTGGAAGTAC
>WNWK01055023.1:0-11384 GCA_009830355.1 Cherax destructor
TAGATTTAAAAATAAAATTTTTTCAGTCTGAAGAGAGACTTCAGAAATGCAAATATTTTTTTAAAAAGGTTCAATAACTGAGGAGCAAAAAAAGTTCCGTTCCAGCAGAGTTTGAAGTTACTTTTTTTTTGGGGGAGTTACTGTTACTTGGGATTTTTTTTTTTTTTTTGGGGGAAATTACTTTAAAAATTAATTACCCCCCAGGGGGGCCTATTCCTTCCAAGAAAAAATTTTTTTTTAAAAAAAATGACGTGACGGAGGGAAATCTGATTACATTATTTTTTGGAATGCTACATATCCGATGTATAAACAATGAAAAATTTACTGCTCAATTTCCGACATTTTAAAGCTAATTTATAAGCCAAAAAATTTTCCAAAATACACTAGTCTGGCGAAAAAACCAGTCTGAACGTAAAAAACCCCCGTACTTTTGGCTAAATAACCACTAAATGAAGGCCCCCCCAAGTTGGGTAAGGCTAGGCTGTTTTACATTAATTTATAAAAACCCCCAGTCGCTTAGGGTAATTTGCTAAAAATCTTTTTAAAAAATTCACATTCCCCCCCAAAAGCACGACAGTCAGCATACACACATACACACTCAGTCTTATAAATACACAAAAAATGATCAGATGAGTACAAAAAATATATAAATTACGAACACACATGTACACTCATAATACACGCAGTACTATTACTTTTTCCCACGTTTTAAGGGTAATTACTGATGGTACCACATCCCCCGTGTATTAAAAAATTTTGGGGGGAAAAATATCTGCCCTTGAGCATGAAATTTTTAACCCAAATTTGGGGAACATAAAAAAAGGAAGTCATGCGGGGGGAAAACATGTCCCCTTGTTAACATTAACACAAAAGGGGGAAAAAAATGAGAAAAAAGGGGGAATAAAATTTTTTTTAAAATAAAAAATAGTTTTTTGGCCCCGAAAAAAAAAAACTGGTCAATTAGTGAGAACTATTTTAAAATTAAGTCCTTTCAAAAAAAAATTATCTTAGCTTAAAGATATATTTTTTTTATTTAGGGGAAATTAAAATTAAAAATTTTTGAAAAAAAAACCCCAGAAAATTTTTTCCTAACCTTATTATAAAAGCTAAATTTTAAATTTTTGCCCAACCCCAAATAAATATATTTCAAAAAAATTTTTCAGTAATTTAATAATAAAAAACACAATGAAATATATTTTTTTTTTTTGGTTCAGATTTTTGCGAAATTATTAAAAACAAATTTTTTGGGGCCCTTTTTCGGCAAGAAGGGGGTTTCCTATTTAATCCAAAAAATTAAGTTTTCTTATTCCACGACATACATACACACACACACACACATAACATACACACACACACACACATAACATACACACACACACACACACACACACACACACTCAAACACAATATAGTCTATAACCAACTGACATGTGCCTTGACAATGTAACTAACATTATATATATATATATATATATATATATATATATATATATATATATATATATATATATATATATATATATATATATATATATATATATAATATATATATATATATATATATATATATATATATATATATATATATATATTATATATATATATATTATATATATATATATATAATGGAGCCCCTTTGATTTGTCCTCCTTTGCAGAGAAAGGGGCTCTAGTGTTTAGGTAATACATATTTTAAGATATTATATATATATATATATATATATATATATATATATATATATATATAATATCATATTATATATATATATATATATATATATATATATTATATATATATATATAATGTGGTTTCGATCAGAACTGCAGGGTTTAGTTATAGGTAATACATATTTTAAGAAAAGAGGATAATACATACGGGATATGATGTAGGGCGTAATGACAGTAGTTTGTTGACTATGTATTGGTAGATAAAAGACTGTTGAGTAGACTTCAGTGATGTACATGCTTATAGAGGCCATAGATATATCAGATCACTTAGTTGAATAGCTACAGTGGAGTAAAAGGCAGATGGATAATAAGGAAAATAGAATCAAAAAGAAAAAGAGAGGTGAAGGTTTAAACTAAAAGAGGAGGCAGTTAGGGTGGTGATAAATGCCTGAATGTGTGGATTACCAAAACGATTGTCTGAGAGCTGAGGAGGGTTGTTGAGGTGGTCGGACATGTAGAGAGAATGGAACGAGACAGTGACTTCGAGAGTGCATAAATCTGTAGTGGAGGGAAGGCGGGGTAGGGTCATTTATGCTGTTGGAGGGAGGGGTAGTGGCTGAAGTTTTGTGCAAGCGAGGGGTTTGACCCAGCAAGCATGAGCGTATTTGATAGGATGAATGGAGGCATATGGTTTTAATACTTGACGTGCCATTGATGTGACAAAGCAACATTTCCATAGAAGGATTCAGAAACTGCAGGCCGGACTTGAGTTCCTGAGATGGGAAGAGTGCCGGCACCTGAAGGAGGTGTTAATGTTGCAGTTTTATAACTGGTGTGAGGTAAAGTGACCTTCGGCAAGACAGTGATGGAGTGAATGATGATGAAAGTTTTTCGGGCAATCCTGCCCTACAGTGGGAATCCATTGCAAGTTAACAAAAAAAATATATATATATATATATATATATATATATATATATATATATATATATATAATATATATATATATATATATAATATATATATATATATATATATATATATATATATATATATAATATATATATATATATATATTATATATATATATATATATATATATATATATATATATATATACATATATATATATATATATATATATATATATATATATATATAATTTGTTTTGATTTACAGAGTACTATAATAACTTGTTGCATTTATAAAATACTAGAAAATCTGGCTATTGGAGCACATTAAATACATTTTTATTATCACAATATCATTATCAACTAGTTCTCCTTCATATCATGAAATTGCACTGCAAAGTAACGAAAGATTCGAAATTATTTTAGTATTCCATCTTCCGTATACCTATAAACCAAGGAACGAGGGATTTGAACCTTGTGAGTTCTAAAACAATCGTGTTTACAATCGTATTATTTCGATTTCCCATAAACCATACCTATAATATGTCTTGTCATTTTCATGTCAGTATTTAAACCAAATAGCACAAATATCCCAAACCATTTATGCTGAATAGATGATGCATTGTTAGCAAGGCAAGCACTTGTGGTGAGGTGGCCTCCAAACTCAAAACCACCTCGGTAAGGGACTGGATTCACGGGAGTGGTCATGGGTGGTTGGTGGCAGTGTAAGTTGTCAGTATTCTATAGTGATGGACAGATATATAATGCAGTAGGTGATAGGATTGATTTAGGTAGTGATGTGCGTAGGTAGTGGTAGTATCGTAGATGGTGAGAGGTGGTTGTGATAACTGGGCAGAAAGTGATAGTGGATGAGGTAATTGTTGAGGGTGTGATAGTGGTGGCGGCAGATGACTGGTGGAGGTGTGATGGCTGTGGTGCTGATGACAGATGCCACAAAATACAAATAGAAAGTGCAAATAAACCCTCATAAGGATTTCAAATAAGTGTGAATTTAATAACATCTGACATATAAAAACAGATCTTGGGTGATATGCACATGTTATCCCTTAAAAATAAAACACGTTTCCACTACTATTTACACTGACAATGTGCTGTAATTATAGTTTACGAATACACAACTGAAAGATACACCTCGTAAGCTGCGTTACGCCAAAAATTAGACAAATAACCCGCGTACGAGAATATGAGATGACGTTTGGGTCCGGATTCGAACCATTAACTAGTCACATTTACTAGTTAATGCTCCAAGTCGAACCGAAATGTAGTCATTAGTCTCCCATTCCTTCATGTGCGTGTGAGATATTTGTGTTGTTCAAGTCACGGTATTGTGACTTTTTATTCTTAAAAACCAAAATTATTATAATGATATCAGTGGGTGGTCCTGACCTTATAAAGAATAATTAAAATATATAAAAATGAAATCAGTAATACGACTAAATGAAATGTAAAGAACTGAGAATATCGAAAAGACACTGAATGTCCTCTACTTTTAAGGCAGAAGAGATGGGAACTGTGGTACATATGAATTAAAAACAAGACGAAGGGCAGCCATGAAGGTTATCTTCTACCAACATTACTTTTAAGGAGAATAAGAACCGGGATTTTACACGATGTGAAAGGAATTTCAAGAATTTATTTTTTTCTCAGTTCAATAATTTAATTTCAAAATCTTGATTGTAATATATTACATAAGACACCAAGAGCATAAGCCTTTTACTGTAAATTGCAAATATAGAAGACTATTACGGAAATATTACTTATACGCGCGTTAGACACACTTCTACGAAATATCAGAGCACTACAGTAACTGAGTATGTAGACTCATACACACAGGAAGTTGAAACTAATCCTCAGGTTAAATAAGGATATGATGGATATAGATCAAATTATCCAACATGAGGCTGAGGAGTCGGGAGTCCAGGAGCTGGAAACTTAACCCTTAAAACCCACCACCACTCTCCTCTCTCTCCTCTCTCTCTCTCTCTCTCCTCACACACACACATTGTCCAGGACCTGACTAGGTCCATAAGATAGCCATTAAATCTCTTTCTTCCTAAGTGAAAGCTGAGTGAATTGTCCTGAGACAATAATGAGATGAGGCTGGCATTTTGTGACTGGCAGCGCGGATATGTCAGAAGTTCACCCGAGCCCAGCCCGAGGGTATTCCGAGGATCAATGCCCCCAAGCGGCCCGATCCACGACCAGGCCTCTCCTGGTGGGATCAGGCCTGATCAACCAGGCTGTTACTGCTGGCCGCACTTAGTCCAACGTACGAACCATATCGCGGATTCACCGATTTAAGTATCTGTCCAGCCTTCTTTGAAGGCAGCCAGAGGCCTATTGGTAATTCCTCTTATGCTTGGTGGAGACTGTTGAACAGTCTTGGGGCCTGACACTTATGGTGTTTCTCTTAGTGTACTAATGGCCCCATTTTCATTGTGTAAACTTGCACTGCCCGCCCAGTCTTCTTTACTTCTGTGTAGAGTCCTCAGCGTTGATATTCCAACGCACACAGCTCTAAGGTTTGAGAATGGTCTTTACTTTAGGCAGGATGCTGGTTCTTGGTTCACAATGTCACGTTGCTGGAGGTTTAAGTTCATATTTGATAGTCTAGGTATTACCTTGGCTTGTCTTAATTCATTATGATCACGTATAAATTATTTTAGGCTCCAAACGTTAGCATAAGAACATTTAATGACATCTATGACAGAAGCGTACATGCTTTTACATATTTTCCTAAACGTTATGAAGTTTACTACGTTTACGCAGAAGTAAACGTCCTACAATATTCTGTGATGTATTCACATCGTACCAAGAGTATTTAAATGGGCTGATGACCCAGTAATTGGAGTACGGTCTTTAACAGACTGTCAGTCTGTCAAGACAGCAATGGGCTGGCGTGAGAGGAGGGAAAAACAAAACAACGTTATAGGAATAAGATTGAGGTAAATGGGAATCGAATGCGCTCTTTAGACAATTTACGACAACGTTGCTGATGTGTTATTCTGAATACGTTATCAAGTCTCCAGCGCCTGAAACGATTTATCATAGGCGTCTATGAACAATGTATTACGTTCCTCGTTGTCAACACTCATTTTTTCTTAAGTTACTAATGAACAAGAAAAACATATAGCTTCCGCGAAGAGCTGAGAAATGGGAAGTAATCAGTCCTTGATCCGACTGGAAAATATACGCCCCGTCGTCAATGCTGAACTGTTTCGAGGAGTAGGAAGGTTCCAATCCTCCAGTGAGCCCACTTTACATTAATATTTAATGACGCAAGAGTTGAATGAGCGAAGCTGTGATCCTCGGCAGAACAAGGATCATTAAACACGTCGAGGAAGACCTTGAGTACCTACAGTATTTTATTCACTGTCTGTAATTATAACACTCAAAGACTAGTCTCGATTTGCAAAACATTTCCCATTAAGAATAATGAACATCCCCTGACCAAAATTCTAACATTCAAGAGGGAAAACGATGGTATAGATAAACACTACAACCTCCTGCCACTATGCTGTGGGGCACGGAAGTAAAGGAAGGGGGGATGATGAGAATAAAAAGGGGTAAAGAACAAAAGTAGGATAAAGGAGGACAGTGTTATATACTTAGAGAGTAAATAATTTATGTATATATATGTATATATATATATATATATATATATATATATATATATATATATATACATATATATATATATATATATATATATATATATATATATATATATATATATATATATCTTCCAACACACTGGCTGTATCCCCACCGAGGCAGGGTGTGGCCCAGGAAGGAAATACGAAAGTTTCTCCCTTTACATTTAGTAATATATACAGGAGAAGGGGTTACTAGCCCTGTTCCCGGCATTTTAGTCGCTCATGACACGCATGGGTTTACGGAGGAAAATTCTGTCTCTTCCCATGGAGGATATATATATATATATATTATATATATATATATATATATATATATATATATATATATATATATATATATATATATATTGTATGTACACTGAAGTTTACTTTAAGCTCATATAAGGATTAAAATATCCTTGACTGGTGGTGTACATGCAGTCTTAATGGCTTTCGTTCAGTCGATAGGTCTCAAACAAACCAAACTAATCAATCCAATATTCATGCTGTAAAGAAAATCAAACCCACCAACCAATCCAGATTAGTGCAATATTACTCGCCACGGATTTTAAAATGATAATTAATTTTAATGGAAAATATTTTATGTATTGAAGGAAAGAAGTTTAATCTAAACTTTAGTTTAAATTTCATTACATTCATTGAGTTATAGAGCTCCAACATACACGGCAGGGATGTACGTTTGGCACTGTGTCATTGATCAACAGAAATGAACACAGTCACTGTTCCTCTCCATCTGTAAATAAGTGTCGCAACGTTCGGAAAATACACATAAATGCGGTATACTGAGATCTTTTTATTGACTTCATGCTCTGCCTACACAATGGACTTTATCAAGTTTCAGCAAGATCGCATTTATGCCATATTTTGTGTCTATTTTTCCATCGTGTCGGCATTTTGTCCCTTTGTAAATATGGTGATGATGGTGATGAAGATACGGGATGAATAATAATCTTCAATTTGACAACGTTTCTCCTCTGTAGAGCCCTCACTAAGTCATAAATAGATAAAGCTCCACAAAGAGCAGAGTCAACTAGATAAAGCCCAACACAAAGAAAAGGGAAATTTGGTCAAAAGGTTGTTCTGCAACGTATGCCTTTTTTGATTACTGTCAACAGTACGCCATTTAGGATGCCTTAATTATTTAAGATGATTATCACATATCCATCCTAAGATTTCAGTGCCCAACCTTCAAACATCACAGAGGTTATCGTTCGCCCAATGTCTTCATAAGGGAACTTAATAAGTTCCCCTAGACAGCTGATCAGCAGGATTGTAGACGCTAAACCGCGGCAGCTCCCACTAACAGCGCCAGACAGACCAGGAATATCAACCTGGCCTGGTAACAGGGCAGGCAGACCAGGGCATTTTGTTGGTCAGGTATGAGACCAGAATTGAGGACAATGGATCCAGAGCATCAACAGATGAACACGCATTGGTTTGCTACCCACCACCTGATTACACAGGAACTCTTGATCTCAAACAGTGAGAGACCCAATTGAAAGTGGAAATTGAGAAATGGAAAGTTTATATTATAGGAAACCTGTTTTATTGATAGAATTACTCCATAATATCTTAGGGTAAAAAGGATACATGTGCAACTAGCAACATCTTCGACAGGCAACGTTCCTGGTCCTGGAAAGCGAAATTCGCTACAATAAAACCGCAATAGTTGCATGTACAATATACCCAACAAAATAAAAGGGATGTTTATATGTGATAGATAAAAATAGAGGCTAGTGAAAGATCATGAATAACTAGCACGAAATTAGTAGCATTGTTCCTGGGCGTACACGGCGGTCGATTCCACTCAGCTTCATCAAAGCCTGGGATTGGGAAAATAAAATTGTTGATCTTGCTGCCAATCCCAGATGCGGTCTGCTGGCATACTGGATATTGACAGGCAGCTGTGGTTGTGCATGGTTGTGCAGCTGTGCTGTGCAGGCTGTGGCCAGCAGGCTGTGCAGCGGTGGTTGATGGTTGTGCTGGAGTTAGCAGCGTGGTGAGCAGTGAACCCGCCTGCAGGCATGACCCATGCCACCGCCTCTACCACCACCACTGCAACCACCCGTCCCACGCACATTACGATTCCTATTGTAATAATATCAACATCTTCACTTATCAATTCGTGAATGCAGATGTACTCCGAGATTTATTCCTTTTCCGAACAGTATATGGTACACTACCAGAATGCATGTTGCGTCGTGCAATTTCTGCGCTTCACTGGAGAATAATCCCCCACTGTCGCCAATTTGAATTTCTTTTAAACCTTTGAAACCCCCTTCACCCCTCACTTTCACTGCCCAACCCGAGTCCGCACGTTGAAAAGCCTCTGCCCGGACAGGGAACGGAATGAGACGGCCCAGCACCAGATTTGGGCGGTTGGGGCCCTCTGGGTTTACCCTTAAATGTTTTCCCCAAATGCTTTTTGGCCCACCCTTTTTAAAACCATGGAATTCACTTTTACTAATTTTCCCTCGCTGTTGAATAATCACTTAAAAAGGGAAAGGCCCCAATTCGCCGGGGTGGGACTTCACACCCCGGCATGGTGAAAAGGATTCAAAAATGGCGTCCCAAATTTCACCACTGGGTCCCTGATTTTTTCATACTGACCCCACCACGCAGACCCATTCCCTTTACATGTAGGTCTAAAAGCTTTCCCGCTTCATTTGAAGCCGTAGAATTTAGGGGTATAAAAACGTCCCAAAAATTGGGTGTAAGACGAAATACTCAAACAGTCAAAGGGTTAAATTTCTACAAATTTTGATTTGTAATTATTTTGTATTTTTTATATATCTTTTTTTATTTGTAACCATTTGTTTTTATTTCCCAATAATATTTACCAAAAATTTAAAATTTTTATTTTAAATATTTACATAATAAGTAATCACTATTTTTTTGAAATTTGATTAAAACCTTTTTTCCATTAGTCCACTCCACTTTATAAAATTGTGGTAATTTGTGTGACTTATTTTGTATTCTTGTATTAAAACAACTACCTCATTGTATATGTAACTTACTTTATATTGCTTGTATTAGAAACAACTACCAAATAATTGCAATTATTTGCTTATACAGTGGTCCCTCGGTTTTCGTGCATCTCCAAAATCGAACATTCATGTAAGTATATTTTCGTAAGTGCTGTTGCAAGTGTATTTTTGGGGGTCAGAAATAGACTAACCTACGTGACATTATTTCTTAAGGAAGTAAATTTGTTTGGTAATGGCACTTGAGCAGCATTCTGGAACGAATTTTTGGCAAAAACCGAGGGACCACTGTATTTTTTAAATACCTTTTTGCCATTAGCCAATTTCAATCACTTTATTTGCTTAAAATTTGATCAAAACCATTTTTACTATTAGTCCAATAGTTTTTTGCATTCATTTACCTCTAATTGCCTTTTATAAACTAAAAGTTTCAACCAGTGCAATATTGAATCAAAATAATTATCCATAACAATTTAATACTAGTCATAGAAATTATTCCAACCATTCATTAGCCAGTTCAATTAGTATATCATCAACATTGTTCAAATATCCTATATCTCTGTGAATTTTTTTTCAAAATTGTAATAATCCAATAGTCAGTAAGAATTTAATCTAGTACCATATTATTAAGTTTAGCATAATCCATTGTTCTCAAGTCTAGTTATAGAATCACTCTAAATCCTATGATTACAGGCATTGATCCTGATATCAACCTATTATTAAATGACTTACATGATTCCAACAGCAACTGTAACTATTACACAGCAGATCAAGCAAAGATATTACTCAGAGCCAACAATAACATAACTATCTTCAATTACAATGTAAAATCTTTGAGCAAACATTATGATGACCTCACAGCACTACTCCAATTCCTACAGACCAATATGTCAATCATCACACTCACTGAGACCTGGCTAAAGCCTGATACTACAGATGTCTATGCCATCCCAGGTTACACAGCCATTCACAACTGTAGGACAGATCAGCGAGGGGGTGGAATAGCTATATATTATTCAGATCAACTTGAATGTATCAATAACTCTTGCACAAGGGATGAGCATGGTGAATATATTATAGCTAAATTTAAATCAAAAGACCTGCAAAAAACCCTCACAGTGATAAACATCTACAGATTACCACAGTCAAACATCCACCACTTTAGTGAAAAACTAGGTAACCTGATAACTGATTCACACATGAACAAAGACCATTTGCTGCTCACAGGAGATTTCAACATAAATCTCCTACATGACTAGGACCCACAGGTAACTGAATTCACAAACACTATGAGCAACTGTTTGTTACTACCAACAATATCAAAACCTACAAGAATCTCCGAGACTTGTACCTCATTATTAGACCACATCTGGACTAACACTATATCCCCTCTAAAATCAGGCAAAATCACAGACAACACCACAGACCACTACCCTACCTTTCTCATAACCAACCTAGGCAAATTGCCCCAAGATATTACAAAAGTTACCTTCAGACTACATAATGAGTCAGCTGTTAATAACTTTATAACAGCTATGACTAACATTGACTGGCATAATGAATTAGAAAGATACTCAGATACTAATGAATGCATCAAGAATTTTCTTAAAAAAACCCACCACCTCTATAGTAATAGTAATAGTAATAATTTATTTGGACATGATACAAAAATTACAATGGTTTGTGAGATTACATGAGGTGTACATGCCAAAAGCCCCTAATATGCAGGGCATTTTGGGCAGACTTAAAATTAACTTAAAACTAAATGGTAAGAATTTTTGTAAATAGTTTACAATATGAGTATAGGCGAGTATTTAAGCTATGAAATTTGAACATAGTTTAGACATGACATTTTTGTAACATAGTGTTATACTTTTGTCTTCATTATAATTTTAATTAAATCAGATTAAACAAATTAAATCAATAAGTTTGTGTTGCAATATCAGATTATATGGTCATAAGATGAGTTACAAGGAGCACAAGGGTATATAAGAATATATGAGGTATAAGTTTCAGCATTTGTACTAGATTATATTTGATAAACTATTTTCTTGAGCAGTTAAGTACAGTGGACCCCGAGTTTCGTAAACCCGGAAATCATACATTTATGTAAGTATAATATTGTAAGTGCTTGTGGAAAAGTATTTT
>WNWK01055024.1:0-11383 GCA_009830355.1 Cherax destructor
TTTAAAAAACATGAAAATTAAAAAACTCAAAAAAATGAAAAATTTATTTTTTAATTTCAAAGTTTTAGAGCGGTTTGGGGTTTTTTAAAATTTATTTTTGCTAAAATACTTGATTATCAAACTTTTAAAAAATTTTCTGCAATTGAAAATTTTGGGAAAATAAGCAAATTTTATGATTTTTTTTTACTCTGGGTATTTTATTAAAAAAAAATTTTTTAAAAAACTTTAAAATTAAATCGTCCAAAAAAACAAAAAATAACGTTTTTAGCATTTTTAATATTTTTTAAAATTTTTTACATATTTTTAAAAATCCCATTTAAAAAACTATAAAAATCAATATTTTATAAATTTTCATATATAAATTTTTAAAAATACATGAAACTTTTAAAAATATCAAAAAATTTGATAAATGTATTTTATTGCATATTTCGACGTTTTAAGCGGTTTGAGTCTTTCTGCAAAATCATTTTTAGCTAAAATACTTAGATTATCAAATTTTAAATAAATTTCTAGCAATTGAAATTTATGGGAAAAGTAAGAAAAATTTTTTGATTTTCTTTTAGAAAAATTACTCATAGGTTATTTTATCTAAAAAATATTTCAGAAAATCCTTGAAAATGCTTAAATCGTTAAAAATGCAATAAAATAACGTTTTATAGCATTTTTAATATTTAAAATTATTTACATATTTTAAAAATCCATTAAAATCTTTAAAAATCAATATTTTATAAATTTTCATATAATTTTTAAAAAATACATGAAACATTAAAAATCAAAAATTTGATAAAATCGTATTTTATTGCATATTTCGACGTTTTAGAGCAGTTTGAGTGCTTTTCTGGCAAAATCATTTTAGCTAAAATACTTAGATTATCAAACTTTTAAATAGAATTTCTACTGCAATTGAAATTTATGGAAAAGTAAGCAAAATTTTATGATTTTCTTTAGGAACTTACTCATAGGTGTATTTTATCTAAAAAAATAGTTTTCAGAAAATCCTTGAAAATACTTAATCGTCCAAAAATGCAATAAAATAAGTTTTATAGCATTTTTGAATATTATAAATTATTTACATATTTTTAAAATCCCATTAAAAATCTATAAAATCAATATTTTTATAGAATATTTCATATTATTTTAAAATCGAAAATTAAAGCTCAGAAAATGTTAAAATAGTATTTTATTGCATATTGACTTTTAAACGGTTTGAGTGCTTTTCTGGCAAAACTCATTTTAGCAAAATACTTAGATTATCAAACTTTTAAATAGAATTTCTACTGCAATTGAAATTTATGGAAAAGTAAGCAAAATTTTATGATTTTCTTTAGGAAACTTACTCATAGGTGTATTTTATCTAAAAAATAGTTTTTCAGAAAATCCTTGAAAATACTTTAATCGTAAAAATGCAATAAAATAAGTTTTAAGCATTTTGAATATTTATAAATTATTTACATATTTTTAAAATCCATTAAAAATCTAAAAATCAATATTTTTATAAATATTTCATATTATTTTCGAAAAATACATGAAACATTAAAAAGCTCAGAAAATGTGTTAAAATTGTATTTTATTTGCATATTTCGACGTTTTAGAGCGCTTTGAGTGCTTTTCTGCATAACTCATTTTAGCTAAAATACTTGATTATCACACTTTTAAATAGAATTTCTACTGCAATTGAAATTTATGGAAAAGTAAGCAAAATTTTATGATTTTCTTTAGAAACTCCTAGGTGTATTTTATCTAAAAAATAGTTTTTCAGAAAATTCCTTGAAAATCCTTAATCGTCAAAAATGCAATAAAATAACGTTTATATAGCATTTTTTAATATTATAAATTATTTCATATTTTTAAAAATCCATTAAAAATCTTAAAAATCAATATTTTATAGAATTTTCATATTATTTTTGAAAAACATAACATTAAAAATCAAAATTTAAAATATTTTATTGCATATTTCGACGTTTTAGAGCGGTTTGAGTGCTTTCGGCAAACTCATTTTTAGCTAAAATATTAGATTATCAAACTTTTAAATAGAATTTCTACTGCAATTGAAATTTATGGGAAAAGTAAGCAAAATTTTATGATTTTCTTTTAGGAAACTTACTCATAGGTGTATTTTATCTAAAAAAAAACAGTTTTTCAGAAAATTCTTGAAAATAACTAAAATCGTCAAAAAATGCAATAAAATAACGTTTTATAGCATTTTTGAATATTATAAATTATTTACATATTTTTAAAAATCCCCATTAAAAATCTATAAAAATCAATATTTTTATACAATATGTCATATTATTTTCGAAAAATACATGAAACATTAAAAAGCTCAGAAAAATGTGTTAAAATTGTATTTTATTGCATATTTCGACGTTTTAGAGCGGTTTGAGTGCTTTTCTGGCATAACTCATTTTTTAGCTAAAATACTTAGATTATCACACTTTTAAATAGAATTTCTACTGCAATTGAAATTTATGGGAAAAGTAAGCAAAATTTTATGATTTTCTTTACTCATAGGTGTATTTTATCTAAAAAAATATTTTTTCAAAAATTCCTTGAAAATGCCTTGAATCGTCCAAAAATGCAAAAAAATAACGTTTTATAGCATTTTTGAATATTTATAAATTATTTACATATTTTTAAAAAATCCCATTAAAAATCTTTAAAAATCAATATTATTATACAATTTTCATATAATTTTTAAAAAATACATGAAACATTAAAAATATCATAAAATTTGATAAAATCGTATTTTATTGCATATTTCGACGTTTTAGAGCGGTTTGAGTGCTTTCTGGCAAAACTCATTTTTTAGCTAAAATACTTAGATTATCAAACTTTAAATAGAATTTCTACTGCAATTGAAATTTATGGAAAAGTAAGCAAAATTTATGATTTTCTTTTAGAAACTTACTCATAGGTGTATTTTATCTAAAAAATAGTTTTTCAGAAAATTCTTGAAAATACCTTAAATCGTCAAAAAATGCAATAAAATAACGTTTTATAGCATTTTTGAATATTTATAAATTATTTACATATTTTTAAAAAATCCCATTAAAAATCTATAAAAATCAATATTTTTATAGAATATGTCATATTTTTTTTTTTTTTTCAACAAGTCGGCCGTCTCCCACCGAGGCAGGGTGACGAAAAATGAAAGAAAATCCCCAAAAAGAAAATACTTACATCATCATTCAACACTTTCACCACACTCATACATAATCACTGTCTTTGCAGAGGAGCTCAGATACGACAGCTGAAAAAGTCCCTCCCAGCTGTCACTATCTCAGACCCCTCCTTTAAAGTGCAGGCATTGTACTTCCCATTTCCAGGACTCAAGTCCAACTAAATCAATTAACTGGTTTCCCTGAATCCCTTCACAAAATGTTACCCTGCTCACACTCCAACAGATCGTCATGTCCCAAAACAATTCGTTTCCATTCACTCCTATCTAACACGCTCCACATGCTTGCTGGAAGTCCAAGCCCCTCGCCCACAAAACCTCCTTTACCCTTCCTCCAACCTTTTCTAGGACGACCCCTACCCGCCTTCCTTCCCTACAGATTTATAAGCTCTCCAAGTCATTCTACTTTGATCCATTCTCTCTAAATGACCAAACCACCTCAACAACCCTCTTCAGCCCTCTGACAAATACTTTTAGTAACTCCACACCTTCTCCTAATTTCCACATTCCTAATTTTCTGCATAATATTTACACCACACATTGCCCTTAGACTGGACATCTCCACTGCCTCCAGCCTCCTCCTCGCTGCAGTATTTGCAACCCATGCTTCACACCCATATAAGAGTGTTGGTACCACTATACTTTCGTACATTCCCTTCTTTGCCTCCATGGATAACGTTTTTTGTCTCCACAGATACCTCAATGCACCACTCACCTTTTTTCCTTCATCAATTCTATGGTTAACCTCATCCTTCATAAACCCATCCGCTGACACGTCAACTCCCAAATATCTGAAAACATTTACTTCTTCCATATTCCCTCTCTCCAATGTGATATCCAATTTTTCTTTATTTAAATCGTTTGATACCCTCATCACCTTACTCTTATCTATGTTCACTTTTAACTTTCTACCTTTACACACTCTCCCAAACTCGTCCACTAACCTTTGCAACTTTTCTTTAGAATCTCCCATAAGCACAGTATCATCAGCAAAAAGTAACTGTGTCAACTCCCATTTTGCATTTAATTCTCCATAATTTAATCCCACCCTCTCCCAAACACCCTAGCATTTACTTCTTTTACAACCCCATCTATATATATTAAACAGCCATGGTGACATTACACATCCCTGTCTAAGACCTACTTTTACTGGGAGTAATCTCCTCTCTCCTACACACCCTAACCTGAGCCTCACTATCCTCATAAAAACTCTTTACAGCCTTCAGTAACTTACTACCTATTCCATACACTTGCAACATTTGCCACATTGCTCCCCTATCCACTCTATCATATGCCTTTTCTAAATCCATAAATGCAATAAAAACTTCTCTACCTTTATCTAAATACTGTTCACATATATGCTTCACTGTAAACACTTGATCTACACATCCCTACTCACTCTAAAGCCTCCTTGCTCATCTGCAATTATACTCTCTGTCTTACCTCTAATTCTTTCAATAATAACCCTGCCATACACTTTACCTGGTATACTCAGTAAACTTATTCCCCTATAATTTTTACACTCTCTTTTATCCCCTTCCTTTATATAAAGGAACTATACATGCTCTCTGCCAATCCCTAGGTACCTTCCCTCTTTCATACATTTATTAAACAAAAATACCAACCACTCCAGCACTATATCCCCCCCTGCTTTTAACATTTCTGTCATGATTCCATCAATTCCAGCTGCTTTACCCCCTTTCATTCTATGTAATGCCTCACGCACCTCCCCCACACTCACATCCTGCTCTTCTTCACTCCTAAACGATGTTGTACCTCCCTGGCCAGTACATGAAATTACCGCCTCCCTTTTTTCATCGACATTTAAAAGTTCCTCAAAATATTGCCGCCATCTACCCAATACCTCCAGCTCCCATCTACTAACTCCCTACTCTGTTTTAACTGACAAATCCATTCGTTCCCTAGGCTTTCTTACCTTGTTTATCTCACTCCAAAAATTTTTCTTGTTTTCAGCAAAATTTCTTGACAGAGCATCTCCCATTCTTTCATCCGCTCTTCTTTTGAACTCTCTCACCACTCTCTTCACCTTTCTTATACTCTCCATATACTCTGCTCTTCTATTAACACTTCTGTTTTGTAAAAACCTCTCATAAGCTACCTTTTTCTCTTTTATCACACCCTTTACTTCTTCATTCCACCACTCACTCTCTTTCCTCCTGCACCCACCCTCCTATAGCCACAAACTTCTGCCCCACATTCTAATACTGCATTTTTAAAACTATCCCAACTCTCTTCAACCCCCCCCCCACACTACTCCTACTTGCACTAGCCCGCCTTTCTGCCAATAGTTGCTTATATCTCACCCTAACTTCCTCCTCCCTTAGTTTATACACTTTTACCTCTCTCTTACTTGCTGTTGTCATTTTCTTTTTGTCCCATCTACCTTTTACTCTAACTGTAGCTACAACAAAATAATGATCTGATATATCTGTTGCCCCTCTATAAACATGTACATCCTGAAGCCTACTCATCAACCTTTTATCCACCAATACATAATCCAACAAACTACTTTCCTTACGTGCTATATCATACCTTGTATATTTATTTATCCTCTTTTTCATAAAATATGTATTACTTATTACCAAACCTCTTTCTACACTACGCATTTTTCAATATTTATAAATTATTTACATATTTTTATAAAATCAAATTAAAAATCTTTAAAAACCAATATTTTTATAGAATATTTCATATTATTTTCGAAAAATACATGAAACATTAAAAAGCTCAGAAAAATGTGCTAAAATAGTATTTTTTGCATATTTCGACGTTTTAGAGCGGTTTGAGTGCTTTTCTTGCAAAACTCATTTTTTAGCTAAAATACTTAGATTATCAAACTATTAAATAGAATTTCTACTGCAATTGAAATTTATGGGAAAAGTAAGCAAAATTTTATGATTTTCTTTTAGGAAGCTTACTCATAGGTGTATTTTATCTAAAAAAATAAATTTTCAGAAAATCATTGAAAATGCCTTAAATCGTCCAAAAATGCAATAAAATCAAGTTTAAAAGTATTTTGAATATTTATTAATTATTTACATATTTATAAAAAATCCCATTAAAAATCTATAAAAATCAATATTTTTCTAGAATATTTCATATTATTTTCGAAAAATACATGAAACATTAAAAAGCTCACAAAAATGTGCTAAAATTGTATTTTATTGCACATTTCGACGTTTTAGAGCGGTTTGAGTGCTTTTCTGGCAAAATTCATTTTTTAGCTAAAATACTTAGATTATCAAACTTTTAAATAGAATTTCTACTGCAATTGAAATTTATTGAAAAGTAAGCAAAATTTTATGATTTTCTTTTAGGAAACTTACTCATAGGTGTATTTTATCAAAAAAAAATAGTTTTTCAGAAAATCCTTGAAAATGCCTTAAATCGTCCAAAAATGCAATAAAATAACGTTTTATAGGATTTTTTATTATTTATAAATTATTTACATATTTTTAAAAAATCCCATTAAAAATCTATAAAAATCAATATTTTTATAGAATATTTCATATTATTTTTGAAAAATACATGAAACATTAAAAAGCTCAGAAAAATGTGCTAAAATTGTATTTTATTGCATATTTCGACGTTTTAGAGCGGTTTGAGTGCTTTTCTGGCAAAACTCATTTTTTAGCTAAAATACTTAGATTATCACACTTTTAAATAGAATTTCTACTGCAATTGAAATTTATGGGAAAAGTAAGCAAAATTTTATGATTTTCTTTACTCATAGGTGTATTTTATCTAAAAAAATATTTTTTCAAAAATTCCTTGAAAATGCCTTGAATCTTCAAAAAATGCTAAAAAATAACGTTTTATAGGATTTTTGAATATTTATAAATTATTTACATATTTATAAAAAATCCTATTAAAAATCTTTAAAAATCAATATTATAATAGAATATTCATATTATTTTTCAAAAAATACATGAAACAATAAAAATATCATAAAAATGTGATAAAATCGTATTTTATTGCATATTTCGACGTTTTAGAGCGGTTTGAGTGCTTTTCTGGCAAAACTCATTTTTTAGCTAAAATACTTATATTATCACACTTTTAAATTGAATTTCTACTGCAATTGAAATTGATGTTAAAAGTAGGCAAAATTTTATGATTTTCTTTACTCATAGGTGTATTTTATCTAAAAAAATAATTTTTCAAAAATTCCTTGAAAATGCCTTGAATCGGCAAAAAATGCAAAAAAAAAAAAAAACTTTTATAGCATTTTTGAATATTTATAAATTATTTACATATTTTTAAAAAATCCCATTAAAAACCTTTAAAAATCAATATTATTATAGAATATTCATATTATTTTTCAAAAAATACATTAAACATTAAAAATATCATAAAATTTGATAAAATCGTATTTTATTGCACATTTCGACGTTTTAGAGCGGTTTGAGTGCTTTTCTGGCAAAACTCATTTTTTAGCTAAAATACTTAGATTATCACACTTTTAAATAGAATTTCAACTGCAATTGAAATTTATGGGAAAAGTAAGCAAAATTTTATGATTTTCTTTCAGGAAACTTACTCATAGGTGTATTTTATCTAAAAAAAATAGTTTTTCAGAAAATCCTTGAAAATGCCTTAAATCGTAAAAAAATGCAATAAAATAACGTTTTATAGCATTTATGAATATTTATAAATTATTTACATATTTTTAAAAAATCCCATTAAAAATCTATAAAAATCAACATTTTTATAGAATATTTCATATTTTCGAAAAATACATGAAACATTAAAAAGCTCAGAAAAATGTGCTAAAATAGTATTTTATTGCATACTTCGACGTTTTCGAGCGCTTTGAGTGCTTTTCTGGCAAAACTCATTTTTAGCTTAAATACTTTGATTATAACACTTTTAAATAGAACTTCTAATGCAGTTGAAATTTATAGGAAAAGTAAGCAAAATTTTATGATTTTCTTTTTACGTATATTTTACTTTTAGGAAGCTCATAGGTTTATTTATCTAAAAAAAGTAATTTTCATAAAATACTTGACAATGCCTTGATCGTCAAAAATACAATAAAATCAAGTTTTATAGCATTTTTGAATAATTATTATATATTTACATATTTTTAAAAAATCCCATTAAAAATCTATAAAAATCAATACTTTTATTGAATATTTCATATTATTTTTCAAAAAATACTTGAAATATTAAAAAGCTCAGAAAAATCAGCTGAAATGGTATTTTATTGCATATTTCGACGTTTTAGAGTGGTTTGAGTGCTTTTCTGGCAAAACTCATTTTTTAGCTAAAATACTTAGATTATCAAACTTTTAAATAGAATTTCTACTGCAATTGAAATTTATAAGAAAAGTAAGCAAAATTTTATGATTTTCTTTTAGGAAACTTACTCATAGGTGTTTTTTATCTAAAAAAAATAGTTTTTCAGAAAAACCTTGAAAATGCCTTAAATCGTCAAAAAATGCAAAAAAATAACGTTTTATAGCATTTTTGAATATTTATAAATTATTTACATATTTTTAAAAAATCTCATTAAAAATCTTTAAAAATCAATATTATTATAGAATATTCATATTATTTTTAAAAAATACATGAAACATTAAAATATCATAAAAATCAGTGCTAAAATGGTATTTTATTGCATATTTCGACGATTTAGAGCGGTTTGAGTGCTTTTGGCAAACTCATTTTAGCTAAACTACTTAGATTATCAAACTTTTAAATAGAATTTCTAATGCAATTGAAATTTATGGGAAAAGTAAGCAAAATTTTATGATTTTCTTTAGAAAACTTGATTTTATTGCATTTTATGACGATTTAAGGCATTTTGAAGGAATTTCTGAAAACTATTTTTAGTAAAATCAACCTATGAGTAAGCTTCCTAAAAGAAATCAAAAAAATTTGCTATCTTTTCAAAATTTCAATTGGCTAAATCTGTTAAAATTTTAAAATCTATATTTTTAGCAAAAATGAGTTTTTTAGAAAAGCACTCAAACCTGTTAAAATTTGAAATATGTAAATGATTTTAGCCATTTTTCTGAGCTTTTTAATGGTTCATGTATTTTCGAAAATAATATGAATATTCTAATAAAATAATTATTTTTATAGATTTTAATGATTTTAAAAATATGTAAATAATTTAAAATAAAAAAATCTATATAACGTTATTTTATTGTCAGTTTTTGACGATTCAAGGATTATGAAGGATTTTTGAAAACTATTTTAGATAAATATACCTATGAGTAACTTCCAAAAGAAATCATAAAATTTTGCACTTTTCCCATAAATTCAATTGGTAGAAATTCTTTTAAAATGTGATAATCAAGTATTTAGCAAATGAGTTTGCAGAAAAGACTCAACCGCCTAAACGTCGAAAATGCAAAAATAGATTTAACATTTTTCTGAGCAATGTTTCATGTATTTTCGAAAATAATATGAAATATTCTAAAAAAAAAAATTATTTTTTTAGATTTTTAATTTTGGGGGGTTTTAAAAAAATGTAAATAATTAATATATAATTAAAATGCTATAAAAATTGATTTTATTGCATTTTTGACGATTTAAGGTTTTTTTAAGGGTTTTCTGAAAAACTATTTTTTTAATAAAATCCACCAAAAAAATAAGCCAAAAGAAAATCATAAAAATTTTTCTTACTTTTCCCATAAAAATTTTAATTGAGTAGAAATTTTTTTAAAAATTTGAAATCTAAGTATTTTAGTAAAAAAGAGTTTTTTCCCCCAAAAACACTAAACCCAAAACGCCAAAAACCAAAAAAAATACGATTTTTTGGCCCCATTTTTCTTAGGGTTTTTTGTTTCATGTATTTTTTTTAAAAAAATATGAAATATTTTAATAAAATAAAATTTTTTTTATAGATTTTTAATGGGAAAATTTTTAAAAAAAAATTTAAAAAATTTAAAAAAAATTAAAAATGTATAAAACTTATTTTATTGCATTTTTTGACGATTAAGGATTTTTAAAGGGTTTTTTTTAAAAAATTTTTTTTGATAAAATAAACCATGAGTAAGTTTTTAAAAGAAAAAATAAAAATTTTTCTTACTTTTCCCATAACCCCCAAATTTCAAAAAATTTTATTTAAAAGGGGATAATCTAAGTATTTTAGCTAAAAAAGAAACCCAGAAAATCACCCCAAACCGGTTTAAACGTCAAATATGGAATAAAATACGATTTGGGCCCCTTTTTTTGAGCTTTTTTAAAGTTTCATGTATTTTTCGAAAATAATATGAAATACTTATAAAAATATTGATTTTTTTAGATTTTTAAAGGGGTTTTTAAAATATGTAAATAATTAATAAAAATTCAAAAATGTTAAAAAATTTATTTTTTTTTTTTTTGACGATTTAAGGCATTTTGGATTTTCGAAAAAAATTTTTTGATAAAATAATGAGTAAGCTTTCCCAAAAGAAAATCATAAAATTTTGCTTTTCTTTTCCATAAATTTCAATTGTGAAATTTATTTAAAATTGATAATCTAGATATTTTAGCTAAAAATATTTCAGAAAAGTAAAAAGCTCTAAAAAGTCGAAATATGCAATAAAATACGATTTTACATTTTTCTAGTTTTTTAAAGTTTCATGTTTTTGGGAAAAAAATATGTATTTAAAAATTTTTGATTTTTTTAGATTTTTTAAAGGGATTTTTTAAAAATATTTTATTGCATTTTTTTTAGATTAAGGGGTTTTTAAAAAATTTTTTTGAAAACACTATTTTTCAATTGTAAAAAATAATTTTAAAAAAGATCAAACCGTTAAAAGTCGAAATATCAAAAAATACGATTTTAGCACATTTTTTTTGAAATTTTTTTTATGTATTTTTTGAAAAAAAATGAAATATTCTAAAAATATTATTTTTTTAGATTTTTAATGGGATTTTTAAAAAAATGAAATAATTAATAAATATTAAAAAAAGCTATAAAACTTATTTTATTGCATTTTTTCATTAAATTTCAAGGATTTTCTGAAAAACATTTTTTTATAAAAATACCATGAGTGTTTTAAAAAAAAAATAAAATTTTTTACTTTTCCATAAATTTTAAATTGAAAAAATTTATTTAAAGTTGAAATCTAAGTATTTTAGCTAAAAAAAGTTTAAAAAATCAAACCGCTTTAAAACGCCGAAATATAAAAAAGATTTTAGACATTTTTTTGAGCTTTTAATGTTTCATGTATTTTGAAAAAAAGAAAA
>WNWK01055025.1:0-11383 GCA_009830355.1 Cherax destructor
GGCATAGATATCTGTAGTATGAGGCTTTAACCAGGTTTCAGTGAGAGCAATGATGGACTTTCTGGCCGGAAGTGAGTTTAATAATGCAGTGAGGTCATCAAAATGTTTGCTTAAAGATCTGACATTGTAATTAAAGATAGTTATGTTATTGTTGGATTTGAGTAGTGTTTAGCCTGTTCTGCTGTGTAGTAATGACAATTGTTGTTAGGTTCATGTAAGTCATTTAATAGAAGGTTGATTTCAGGATCAATGTTTGGAATCAAAAGATTTAGTGTGATTCTATAATTAAACTTAATAGAACAACAAAGTAGACTAAAATGGACAATGCAAAAGGATTTTTTGGACTGAGTTAGTACGTTGAATATGTTTACAAAAATGAAAAGAATGAGCTAAGGTAGTAAATTTTTACAGCTAATAAGAATCTAAAACTATAGCACCTGAGTTAGCACCTGAGTGTTAATTAATTAAACAAAGTTTATATACGGGTGGGGTTCAAAAAAGATTAAGAACAATAAAATAATGCTAGACTTAAAGATATGATATCTGATCAATTGATTTTCTAGCTAATTGGATTAACAGACTTTTGAATAGAAGTCAAGAGGTTTAGGATATATCTTTACAGTGTAATTGATTTATTATTTAATTACATAGAACTGGTTGGAAAGTTACTATGATTAGTATTAAGTTATAATGGAACAAATATTATGATTCAGTATTGCACTAGTTGTGATTATAGAATTTATTAAAGGCAATATAATGAAAATCAAAGTTAATTATTAAAAGAGAGATAAGTGCTAAAGTGTATAAAGGTGTACAAAAAATAAAATTTATTAGTATTAAAATATTAAAAGTACATTTTTTTAACAAATAAGGATTAATAGAACTTATAAATTCTAAGCAAAGTGATAAAATATATAGGATGTGGGTTGAAAATGGGCACAAGTAAAAAATTGTATGTATTTAAAAATAAAAGTAAAACTATTTGTCAAAAAAATTCATCAAGGATAGACAAATACTATGTTTTCATCAGTAAATGAGTACCTGGGTGTTAGTCGACTGGTGTGGTCGCATCCTGGGACAATGACCTAATTTGCCCGGGAAAAACTCAGCATAACAACGGCTTTCTATATAAAGTATATGTCATTGATGTCAACTGGCCTGTATACCTTGTACATGTACTTGTAGTAAAATTATTATTATTATTAAATACATATTAAGCAACTTGGTGTCCTTGTTAGAATTTATTTGTCGGCATACTATGACGTCGCAAGGAAACTGTCGTTATTTCGTTGTCTGGAACGTTAAACTAGTGTGAAAAAGATGGCCAGAAAATGACCGGTGAGAAAAGACCACTTCTGACTGGTCCCCATATTAACTGTTTATCAGTCAGCCTCAGTATCCCGGGAAAGGATTTATCCTCCCATGCTGTGCTTCCAATTTCATGGTGCTCTCAGTTCGTGGCTCAGCCACTCCAGTACCTTTTTGAAAATAGTAAATTTGTTTGGCAAAAAAGATTTCCTGTGATTCACTACTGACTCGTCAAAAATTTTGTTCAACATGATGACTCGAAACGTGTCCGCCGGATGGCACGTTCCGGAGGGGGTGGGGACTAAATTTTTTAGTTACAGGTACGCACAAGCCGTTATCCTATACAGTGTAAATTACCTAGGGTAACCCCAAAAGTCAGACAGGGTAAATTTTCTATTGGGGACCTATCTCCATTTTTAAGATATTATACTGACCATCTCCGGCAGGATAACACTTGAAGGAGTGCCTTGATGCTGGTCAAGGACTCTTAATCCAGCAACTGGAACTAGCACGTTTTCCTTGGGTCAAAACCGATTCTTTCCATTCCCCATGTATTATATGGACCATACCTAACTTCCCGTAAAAATAACAATTTAGTACGATACCCGCTTACAGTGTCATCTTAAGAAACTCTTATACAGTTCGTCAGGGGCCCGGGGCACTTTGCTTCAGTCTGTCATAGAGAGCCCCCGCATAAATATGGGTTTTACCATGCAAGAAATCTTTGTAGCAAATATATCTTCTTGGAGAAGAAGCATTATTAGTGGGTATACTGCGTTAGATATAAGCTAGTGAACCCTCTCTTTTCATTAATACAGTATTTGTTTGCTAAACAGTACGTGGAAGAAAAATGTAAGTTTATGTTACATTATCTGCTACTGAAATTTAATTTTGTATTTTATCTTTCTTTTGCCTTTCTTTGTCATAGTTTAAGTACGTATATTGGTTCATAAGGAATCCTCTCCTCCTATCTTGTGCTTGTAAATACTTTCTTCTTGCCAAGAGATGATTTAGTCTCTTGTTGATACACTGAATTTCAGTTCAGACTCACAGGTAAGGACCCACTAGGGGCGAGGGGAAGTGGGGACAGACGAAGAATAGCCGGTGAGAGGAAGAGCTGAAGGAGAAGAGAAAGAGTCAGGACTAAACCCAACTAGCCTAACTACTGTTTTTAATATACACTGAAGATCATTGTAATATTCCATATTGTAATTTAAGTCATTTTAATGTTGATATTACAACCTGTATACTACTTTCAACTGTCCCATTGTAATATTCCCATACTGTAATTTGAGTCATTTTACTATTTACTATATATATAAAAACAGATGTACAACTTAACAAACTATAATCTATTTGTCTACTATTAAGTAGTTTGTAATGCCTAGGCATGATAGTGGCTCTTTGCACTGCAAATCATTATTGTAATTACACACTGTAAACTACCTTTGTAAATAGGACTCCCACAACATGTCAACCACATTGTAAACTTGTAAAGAAATAAGAATCTGAATCACTGATTTCTGAGTTGGGACATACATTGTAGGCAGCTCATACAACATGTTCAAAAATGTCATACTGATCGGCCTCTTTCATTGTTGTTGATCAGGTCTTACTAAGACAATCCTCTAGCCTAAACTACGTGTGTCTTGGCCCACTTTAATTTCCAGAGAAAAATCTTAGATTTTAAACGCATTTTTTCCTTTATAATGTTTCCAAGAAATGCTAAAAGTAATAGTTCTTTCAGTTTCTTGCGTGACTCCAAGATTATTTATCAGAACTTGCTTGTATATAGCAAGGTACCGTCAGTTGACTCATTCACAACCTGTTTAAAACAGCAGTCCTGGACTAACTTTAAGTAGTAGGATTCCAAATTCTTAGTTAAAGTACTCTCGTTAATTTGAAGACTACATATTCGAATCTTGGAGAATTTACAAGTTTTGTCAAAGAAATGTGTCCCCCTAGAAGCTTTCTCTACTTTGAACCAACATGTAGATTTTTGTTAAAAGATCAGGGCCTGTCCGGGATTTGAACCCGGACCTCCTGCACCAAAGCAGGAATCATACCTAGACCAACAGGCCACTGGTATGCATTATCAAGATTGTTCGTATTGTTCTGCTCTCATCTTAATATCAAAAGTTTCAAATGAAAAAAAGTATATGAGGGCCTGTCCGGGAGTTGAACCCGGGACCTCTCGCACCCTAAGCGAGAATCATACCACTAGACCAACAGGCCACTACTAGTACATGTCTTCTTTGTATAATTAAAGTACTTTTCTGATATTTATTAAAAGAATAGTAAAACAAAGAGAACGGGCCTGTCCGGGAGTTGAACCCGGGACCTCTCGCACCCTAAGCGAGAATCATACCACTAGACCACTTGGCCGCTGATTCAATTCTGTACCGTTATATATATATAAGTTTCTCCTTAAGGAGGACAGGGTAAAATGCGAAAGTTTGTATTAAGTAGATTTGGATCTGTTCGTGATCTGAATGCGGATGTATGGTACTGACTGCACCTACGAGGTCCCCCTCGTCCCACTGTGTGTAATGTCGCAAGCACCACCACCTACTTCCACTATATAAAGTTTTATTTACTAACAAATATACATAAACATTATTTACTCACAAACAAAACATGCATATAATTATTACAAAATTAGATTTCTGGCAGATTCAAACACTGAAAACGTATTTTGGCATTGTAAGATGTAGTTAGATGATCTGAATGCTAAGTTTAACGTAAATATTTTGTCTAGAGATATTATTAAATGCTATGAATATTTTAAGTAACGAAACTCTGTATATTAAAACAATGTTAATAAAGAGAGAAAGTTATAGGAAAATGTTGTAAATCTGATTACTGGGAAGTAAAAATACAGTGGTGATAATAATTACGTGAGTGTGAATGGTGTCTGGAAGTTGCGTAAGCATGTTCAATTAGATATATTTGATATTTACAGTATATTCAGAAAGAACAAAGAAGCACAATACCGTGACTGGAACAATAGACATAGGAGAAAGGAATTTTATAACGACGTTTCGGTCCACTTGGATATGAACTAGTCACACTCACAGCCGTCAAAAATTTTTATTTTCCTGTGCGCGGGTTATTTGTGTAATTTTATTCAGTCTTCATAAATTTACATCAAATCAGATGTTTTTAACAACGTTCTTGTGAGAAAGTCGACAGACAGGAAACTTTAAGAATCTTCTGTTAAAGAGGGAGACTCTGCTGACTCTACTGACTGCTGACTACTGACTCTGCTGACTCTACTGACTCTGCTGACTCTACTGACTCTGCTGACTCTACTGACTCTACTGACTCTGCTGACTCTACTGACTCTGCTGACTTTACTCAGTATGATTGAAAACAAGATATCTAATAGGTACTTATTTCCTGTATTGTCAAAGCATTGTGTTGTAACTCTCCAAGAAGAGTTTCACGACTAGGTTAATGTATGTACTTAATGTCCTGGATACACTGGATGTATACAGTAGTAAGTGTGGATGTTTTGTGCGTAAGTAAGTGTAAACTTCTGAAGTGTGTGTTGTCTGGGTTTATGTGAGTAATCATTCTTACAGCAGATATTTTTTTTTTTAGCTACGATGAGTTGTAATCGATTTGCTCTTGTAGATACTCCTGTATATATACCATAAGCGAGGTAAGAAGAGATTAGAATACAGAGTGAGTAATGCATTTTGAGGGACACAGTTACTTAGTTTTGAGAGAATAAGTAAGAATGCCTTCTGTTTTAGAAATTTTCTTAGATGCTGAATATAAATAATGATTCTTAGTTTTCTGTCAAAGTGTATACATACGAATTTTCTCTCGTCTTTCCAGGTAGACTCCAGGTAGTATTATTTCTAAGCACTATGTAGAAAGTATTATCAATATTAAATGTTAATTCAGTAATTATCATTCAAGTAAATATCTTTACGAGCTAGTTATTAACAATGTTATTGAGGATTTGTGATAAAACTTGAGACAATAAACTTTGTGTAGTGTGTAAACAAGGCGGTTGTAGGTTCTTGAGAAGCATTAGGAAGGTCAGTGATGTCAGTGAGAAACAGAGGGCCTACGATGCTGCCTTGTAGCAACCCTGTGTTAATAGGGCGAGTTAATGAAGTATTGTCATTAACGGTCACAGGTTCGTGTCAGTCTTTATCGTAGGTGTTGATTCACCGGGAATTCTCCCGGTCCGGGTCTTTACCAGATGGCGACCCGGCTCCGGCTCCCTGGCGTGGGAGTGTCAGAGACCTATGTCTCCCATGGGAGGGGGTACCCCTCAGCGGCGGAACCAACTGGCCCCAGGCCTAGCCACATTCCCCACCAGCACGAGGCATGGAGGCAGATAGATGCTAGGCCTCTCTGGTCTGCCACCTTCCCTAACAGGAAGGACAGGCTTACGAGCTACAGATGGTAGCAAGCTCCTGCCTTGGCACCTACCCTGCCCTAGAAGGGCTGGGCATAGTGATCGACCAGTGACCCTAGGACTTAATGTATGTGAGAGTATGACATCTGGATGCTCACTCAGTCTTGTGCTGATGTTTAACAGGGTTCTCTCTATGCAGGTTTGGTGTCCTGTCGGTGGACCATGGCGAGAGTGAGGTGGAGAGTTGGAATGCTCCTGATGATCCTATGACAGAATCTCGCCAGGGATTTAGAGCTCATAGTATATGATAAGCTTTAAGTTGCTATAACACTGTATGGTTGCTCGACATTGACATATGATATTTCGATGTCTGGACTTTTTCAAAGTCTCTTCAGTTTCTGTGTTTTACGAATTTTCAAAGATATCAGGCGCTAAAGAATACTGTGTTTTCCCTGCTTCTCTAAACGAGTGCCGTGGTGTGGCATTCTAGTTAGACCAAATGAGGTACTCTGATGATTATTTTTTATAAATTGAAAGCACAATTAGAGTAGTAAAGATTGAGATATTCATGGGTGTGGGTTGGGTTTTCACCCTAACATCTTGCCTCTGACCTTCAACAGCATCAAGTGCCGGCTTGTGTTGGCACTAACGAGGCAGAGAAGGCTGATGGTTGGCTGTATTTGTCGACTTTACCATAATTCCTCTTCAAGCCCGAAATGCATTTACATACTAGTGGCTTTCTTTTTTTGCATAACAACGTTTTATTACATGTAAAGTACATTATCCTTGCACAGCATAAAATGAAATAAAATTTTGAATTTAAATTTGGAGGCAGTTTGACTGACTCAGATGACTGGTCAGGTCAGAGAGTACAGCCGGGTCGCGGCACATCTCTTAATCCATTTTCTATAAATCTAAGTCATTCGGGATACGGCAGACTTGGCTAGGTCACTGATCACCCATTTCTAGATATTCCAACAGTTGCTCAGACAGAGTTAGTAACCCATCATAACCCAGTAAAGCTAATCAATGTGGCTTATTGCCAATGAAGGTCATTTTATCCACTTCCTCGGGATGCGACCCACAACAAGTGTAAAGAAACATGTTCAGAGTTTCCATTCTTCCCTCAGTTGTGTGCCGAAGGCGTTATCACTTGAGCCACTAGTCACCTGCGAAGCGTTCCTCATCCAAGGAAGTGTAGCTCCTCCTATTCCTCCAGGAGCTACGAATTTACTGCAAGAGCCTTGACGTATAGCATTATGAAATATTGCGTGGAGTCAAGACCTGGACACAGACGTGGAGTGGCTGGCTACTGGCTCTCTCAAGAAGGATGGAGAAAAATGTAGTAAAGCGACCAGAGAGCTTCAACAGGTCACTTTCCAACTTATGACAATGTCTGTACCGTCAGCTTACAGTAGTTGAATTTGCTGTCTATAACATGAACCTAATCTACTCCAGGTATTTTTACTTACCGAATTCATTTATAATAGAAACATTTACGTTTTAACTGCGTTGTCCCTTCCCTACCCCCTACAGAAAGAAATCTACATTCACAACTGAATCTTCTATTTCAGCGGCATGTTGGTCCTTCTTTGTTAGTTGTGTCGCCTGAGCAGCTAGTTTAGTGTAAACCCGTAAATCATCCTCCGAGCTCTAGTGCAAAAAAAAAAACAATAACAGGATTACAGAGGTCACAGTGGGTCTTCGTGAGACCCCACTAAGCATAGCAACATCGCAAAAAAGAAACTTAGTCATTTCATAAATTACAATTACTTCTGCTTCAGGTGCAGCAAGTCCTGGATTCAATTCCTAGACAAACCCTGATAAATTTTCCATGGGAAAGCTTCCTTGCACGTATGGAAGAGAAACTAGCATAACCACGTATTAACTATCACCGGCCTGTTGGTCTAGGGGTATGATTCCTGCTTTGGGTGCAGGAGGTCCCGGGTTCAAATCCCGGACAGGCCCTAGATTTTTTAGGGGCTGCACAGTTTGCAACTCTTAAAAATATAAGTTGTACATACACAACTGAAACAGTTATATCTGCGGCGTGTAGATCTAGTGGTATAATTTTCTCTCAGGGTGCGAGGGATACCGGGCCCAACTCACGGACAGGCCTTGGTTACTTTTCCACTGGAAACCCGTGAAAATGAAAAATAAAGCAATATAACCAAAGTCAATATATCAGCGGCTTGTTAATCTGGAAATCCGATTTCTTTTTTGGGTGTAGGAGTTTTCTGAGACGGTGGTCAGGTTTTGTGCTATGAAATACATGATTGGTCTCTGTTCTATGTCCTTTTTAGGGAGGTACCCTGACGCTAGTGAACAGCTCTTGATCCAAGGAATTGGAGTTGCCGTCACTTTTTCTTGGATCGAATCTGACTCCATAGGTTTAGCGCTTCCCCTATGAATATTTTGCTATTGTGTCAGTTTTCTTCTACTCCTTTTTTTTTATCTTCTTTCCTCTTCTTACCTAAACCTGTACTCCCTAGAACGCAGGCGGGAGAGATACATTATTATATACACATGGAAAATTCTCGAGGGATTAGTACCAAACTTGCACACGAAAATCACTCCTACGAAAGCAAAGACTCGGCAGGCGATGTAACATCCCCCAATGAAGAGCAGGGTGCCACTAGCACGTTGAGGGACAACACAATAAGTGTCAGGGGCCCAAGATTGTTCAACTGCCTCCCAGCATACATTAGGGGGATTACCAACAAACCACTGGCTGTTTTCAAGCAGGCACTGGACAGGCACTGGACAGGAACCTAAAGTCGGTACCTGACCAGCCAGGCTGTGGTTCGTACGTTGGACTGCGTGCGGCCAGCAGTAACAGCCTGGTTGATCAGGCTCTGGTCCAGCATGAGACCTGGTCACGGACCGGGCCGCGGGGGCGTTGACCCCTGGAATTCTCTCCAGGTACCTTCCCCCTGTCCTCCCTGTCCTCCCTGTCTTTTTTTTTTTTTTTTTCAACAAGTCGGCCGTCTCCCACCGAGGCAGGGTGACCCAAAAAGAAAGAAAATCCCCAAAAAGAAAATACTTTCATCATCATTCAACACTTTCACCACACTCATACATAATCACTGTCTTTGAAGAGGAGCTCAGATACGACAGCTGAGAAAAGTCCCTCCCAGCTGTCACTATCTCAGACCCCTCCTTTAAAGTGCAGGCATTGTACTTCCCATTTCCAGGACTCAAGTCCAACTAAATCAATTAACTGGTTTCCCTGAATCCCTTCACAAAATGTTACCCTGCTCACACTCCAACAGATCGTCATGTCCCAAAAACCATTCGTCTCCATTCACTCCTATCTAACACGCTCACACATGCTTGCTGGAAGTCCAAGCCCCTCGCCCACAAAACCTCCTTTACCCCTTCCCTCCAACCTTTCTAGGACGACCCCCACCCGCCTTCCTTCCCCTACAGATTTATACGCTCTCCAAGTCATTCTACTTTGATCCATTCTCTCTAAATGACCAAACCACCTCAACAACCCTCTTCAGCCCTCTGACAAATACTTTTAGTAACTCCACACCTTCTCCTAATTTCACATTCCGAATTTTCTGCATAATATTTACACCACACATTGCCCTTAGACAGGACATCTCCACTGCCTCCAGCCTCCTCCTCGCTGCAGAATTTGCAACCCATGCTTCACACCCATATAAGAGTGTTGGTACCACTATACTTTCTACATTCCTTCTTTGCCTCCATGGATAACGTTTTTTGTCTCCACAGATACCTCAATGCACCACTCACCTTTTTTCCTTCATCAATTCTATGGTTAACCTCATCCTTCATAAACCCATCCGCTGACACGTCAACTCCCAAATATCTGAAAACATTTACTTCTTCCATAATCCCTCTCTCCAATGTGATATCCAATTTTTCTTTATTTAAATCGTTTGATACCCTCATCACCTTACTCTTATCTATGTTCACTTTTAACTTTCTACCTTTACACACTCTCCCAAACTCGTCCACTAACCTTTGCAACTTTTCTTTAGAATCTCCATAAGCACAGTATCATCAGCAAAAGTAACTGTGTCAACTCCCATTTTGCATTTAATTCTCCATAATTTAATCCCACCCCTCTCCCCAACACCCTAGCATTTACTTCTTTACAACCCCATCTATAAATATATTAAACAACCATGGTGACATTACACATCCCTGTCTAAGACCTACTTTTACCGGGAAGTAATCTCCCTCTCTCCTACACACCCTAACCTGAGCCTCACTATCCTCATAAAAACTCTTTACAGCCTTCAGTAACTTACTACCTATTCCTACATTTTTAACTTTTCCCAAATTGCTCCCCTATCCATCTATCATATGCCCTTTTTTTTAAAACCTAAATGCAATAAAAAAATTTTCTACCTTTTTTCCCAAATACTGTTCACATATATGGGTTCACTGTAAAAAAATTGATCTCACATCCTACCCTCTAAAACCTCCTTGCTCATCTCAAAACCCACTCTCTGTCTTTCCTCCTAATTCTTTCAATAATAACCCCCCTTTTCACTTTACCTGGTATCTCAGTAAAATTTTTTCCCCATAAAATTTTTTTCCCCTCTTTTTCCCCCCTTCCCTTTTTAAAAAAACTATACATGCTCTCTGCCAATCTGGGGCCCCCCCTCTTTCCTTTTTTATTAAACAAAAAAACCAACCACCCCCAACACTATATCATCCCCTCTTTTTTAAAATTTCTGTCATGATTCCGTCAATTCAGCTCTTTCCGCTTTCATTCTCGTAATGCCTCCCCCCTCCCCCACCCTCCTGTCTTCTTCCTCCCAAACGTGTTGTACCTCCCCGGAGTCATGAAATTACCGCCTCCCCCTTTTTTTATCGACATTTAAAAGGGGTTTAAAATATTCCGCCATCTACCCAATACCTCCAGCTCCCCTCTATACTCCCTACTCTTTTTTAACGCAAATCCATTCGTTCCCTAAAAATTTTTTACCTTTTTTTATCTCCTCCCAAATTTTTTTTTTTGTTTTTAGCAAAATTTCTTAAAAAGGCCTCTCCCCCTTTTTCAAAAAAATTTTTTTTACCTTTTCCTTTCTTCCCCCTTTTTTTTTCCCCCATATCTCTTTTTATTAACCTTCTGTTTTTTTAAAAATCTCTTTAACTCCTTTTTTTTTTTCCCCAACCCCTTTTTTTTCATTCCCCATCATCCTCTTTCATCCTTTACCCCCCCTTTTCCTACCTTTTTTGACTTTTCTATTTTTTTAAAACTATCCCAATCTCTTCAAACCCCCCCTCTCCTACTTGCATCCCCCCTTTTTTTGTCAATGGGTTTCTTATATCTCACCCCAACTTCCTCCTCCCTTGGGTTTTTCCTTTTTTCCCCTCTCTTACTTGCTGTTGCCATTTTCTTTTGTCCCATCTACCTTTTTTCTCCAGCTAAAAAATAATGTCTGTCTTATTTGGATAATTTAAAAAAAAAAATAGTTTTCGAGGACCCCTCTTGGATGGTCCCCTTTAACCCCCAGCAGCGGCTCCGGGCGTTGTGATGGACTCAGACAAATGACACCGGGAGAGGCTCCCGATGTTGTGATGGACTCAGACAAATAAACAAAAATTGGGGGTTTTTCGGGTGTTTTGGGCAGTGCTGAAAATTTAAAAACAACAAAAAGGGGGAAAGGTACATCACCCACAAAGGTTTTTATGGAAAAAAAGGAATTAACTGGACGA
>WNWK01055026.1:0-11383 GCA_009830355.1 Cherax destructor
GCTCTTTGGAGTAGGCTTGGAAGTTTTTCCCACCTTTATGAGGGTTTTTTAAAGTCTCTGTATGGTTTAAAAAATTGTCTATTCATCCCGACTTACGGTGATAGCTTGTATTAGCCGGGGTTTGGTCAGTATTCTGAATTATTGTCTCAAGAAAACGTATTTGATGTTTCAATTGATTTTTTTTATACTTCTCTGCCTTTATTGAGGCAATGACTCAGTTATTGTATTGCAACGTTAATGTAAAATTATTTGTATAAAACTCATGTCTTGAATATTTTTTACAAAACAAGTAAAGTCATAGGTCGACTGTTTTCGAATAAAGTTTATCGAGGTATTACACTGCAATAGAATAACTTTATCCATACACTGAATAATTGTTGAATTTTTTTATAAAAAATTTCTCAATTTTACTTGCTTGGGTCAATCTCAAAAAATTCCCCTAATACTATAATGATTTTCTCTAACAATGAAACAATCAAAGCTTAATTAAATAACTTGTTACGACGGGCAAAACATAATAAAAGAGGCCTGATGTAACAGGGATCAGGTTTAAGGTGGGTTCATCAGAAAGAAGGAAAATTTAAAAAAGGGGCCCCAGGCAAGACGTCTTTGGGAGGTAAATTCTGCGTGCTCGTTGATAAGTGGGCAGTCGCAGGAATGTCAAACAGACACTGGAACCTGAAAAACTCACAGAGAGAAAGGGGAGCCTCTCCATGAGATACCCTGATAAAAAAGGGTTGGGGCCCCGTCAAAGCGGGAGGGGTAGTCCCCCAAACCTCGACATTGGTGACAAGAAGAAGGCCAAAAACCCTTTCCATTTAATAGAATGAAGTTTGTTTTTTGAGGTCAGCCCGGTTTTGCCAACATGCAAAGGTGGTGCAATGACCGCAAAAATAGTCCGTAAAAAACACCTCTATATAAAACGGGAAGGGTCATGTACTGCACCGCGCACGTGTTCCTGTTCATTCCCCTGACGTCAACGCCCGGGGACCCAACAAAAAACAATATCTTTATGCTTGCTAAAGATAGGGGTAACAAAGGTGGATACGAAGAACTGGGGCTGAAAAGCACTAAGAGTCAAACGACCACAAATGGTAACTCAGGCATAGATGCAATACGGATAATGCCACAAGAATGGCATACAATTCAGCCGTAAATATGCTAGCCGGGGGTAATAGATGTCCTCGTACAACGCTGTTCGGAAACAATGCGAATCCGCGCCGTCAGATGACTTTGAACCATCGGTGTATCGGAAAATGGCGGGGGAATGAGAACGGAAGTGGTCTAGAAAAAGAGCGAAAGCCGCCGTAGGTAGTTGGGCTTTCGCACAAGGTAGAGGAATAGAACAGACACGGACAGTAGGAACTTCCCAAGGGGTGGGGGAAAGGAGATGTCATGAACATATAGATGGGAGCTGAAGGGAAGACAGGAAAAGTAGACGAAGAAAGGGACGAATAAGCGGGGGCGACGAACAAATAAAGAGCGCCTACAACATCTTAACAATCCAAACATGGAAGGATTGCGGAGGTCATGAGCGAACAAAATAGCAAATAATGTGCACCCGACGATCGGATAAGGATGGAATGTTCGCTTCTACATAGAGCTCTGAACTGGGGAAGAACGAAATCCCAACATAAGCGAAATCCCTGGTGATGGATGGGATTAAGGATGAAAGGGTAGCGGGGAAGGGCCCAAAAATTTCTGGTCACCAAAATTGAGTTTCGACAAAATTAGGGTTGAATGTACAAAGGAGGGTTCACGATCACCCCCCAGAAAGATGTGCGAGGGTTTAAGAAGGTTCAGCCTGGTGTAAAAGTTGCCTTCAGAGAGGTAATGTGGGGTTTTCCCAGGACAATCGACGGTCAAACAGGGGGCCGAAAAATGACTTTTCACTTCGGGGATACGTAGGTAATACAATGGATGATCGAGACCACTGAATGTCTAGTAAACGTAATTTGATGAGTTTTCCAAAAGAAAATTTAAACCCGTGGTGGTGGCTTAATCAAAAACCCCGGTTGATGGCATGCTGGGGGGAAACTGCAATGGGTGACAGTCAGCACCTGCACAACTATAAAAGTCACCCAATAGGCATGATCAAATATTGGATGGGAGAACAGAGGCCAGATTATTTATAGAAAAGGGAAAATGTTGTGCTCAGAACACATCCCGGGGGACACCTTCAGCTTGGACAAACCCCAGGGAAAGCTCATTACAAACCCCGGACAGGAAATGTCCAGTTAATAAGGCCTTAAGAAAAATGGTGGTGCCTCGGGGGCCCTAAGGAGTGGGCCTGGGCAAATATATTATCCCCAAAGTTGTGTCATAAGCCATTTCAAGGTAAAAAAAGATGGCGATAACCGGTGGTTTTGAAAGGCATTACGAATATATGTACCCAAGCGCATAATGAGTCAATGGCGAACGGCCTTTACGAAAGCCATATTGACTAGTGGAAGACTTTTGGGCGTCCCCAAATCCCAATCAAACGTCTATTAACTGACGTTCCACCCTTCCAAACTGCACTGGTAAGAACGATGGGACGGTAGTGGGGGGTATCACGTCCGTAGTACCTGGTTTGTAAAAAGGGGAGAAAAAACAGATTTCCCAAAGCTGGGGTTTTTGCAATCATATAAGATTATAGAGTCGTAAAGAACGCAAACAGACTGATGTAAATGTTAGCATATGTATGCCGTCTGGGCTTTCTCCTTTCAGACTTAGAAAAAAGGAAGAGGGACATAGATGGAGCCTCTAAATGCAGCCCAATGATTCAATTTCAGTGGAAACGGCAAGGGTGTGCTATATCGACACCAAAACCTGAAGAACAGGAGCCGGGTCGGGGAGAATTTACCCTAAATTTTCCCCACTTTCTTCAAACTGCACTCATCGTGGGCAAAATGACAGTGCGTAATCTCGCCAGCAAGGGGTTTAGCATCACTATGACACGGCGAGCAATAGCTCTCCTCTGTTTAAAAATCAGGAGGTCTTTTGTGGTTCTTTTATACCGGTACCTGCCCCACGCAGCGTGTTTCAAACTCTGCCGACCCAAAGCAGGCTTCCCCGGGGGTTTGGGATAGAATGTAAAGCTGCGGTTATGACGAAGGACGAAAAGATATAAAATCTCTAATGGAGGACGAAAAAAAGCCGATGGAAGGCAGACGATGTTTTAAAGGGGCCCCATTTCCCCCGAAAAATTGCCCGGGGGTTGAGGAGGTGGAGAATACGGGGACATGAGGATGATTGGAAAATGATCCTGTCAGAAGCCCGGGAGGACAGACCGGGGAAAGTCAAGGACAGTTGAGGAAAAGCAGATGGAGAGATCGATGCAAGAGAAAAAATGAGTTAAAGGATAAAAATGGGTGGGAGAACCCGCATTTAAAACATGGGGGGGAGGCAGCAAGAAATGTCTCAACTGAAGGCCATGGTAGTCACAGTGCGACTCCCCCCGAAAAAATGGTGTGCTTTAAAAATCCCAAGTAAAAGAAGGGGGGGGGCAAGGAAGAAACCAGAAAATCAACATCTGGGATAGACAATGCCCGAGAATGGAAGAGATATAAAGAACAGGGGGTATACCATTAAATAAAAAAAAAGGCACAATACCGAGACTGGAAAAAAACACAAAACCCCGCACATAGAAAAGGAGCTTATGACGACATTTCGGTCCGACTTGAACCATTTACAAAGTCACACTAACACAAAGGACAGGTGGAAGAGGGTTTTATATAGGTAGGCGCAGGGAGGGCACAAGAAAAAGGTGGAGGGGTAATAGTGGGAGTAGTGGTAGTGGAAGTAGTAGTAATGGAGTCAGTCATATTCTAGGAAAGGAGCACTGCAATGAAGCTGGCTGCCCGCATAGAAAAGGGCAAGAAAACAGAGGAAAAATTGAAAATAAAATAAAGAAGGACAAATACAAGGCCAAAGAAAATTAAACCCAAAGGGAAAAAGAAAAAAAGAAGGGAAGAGATAGAAGGAATCAGGTTAAGTCACGGGTGTTCTGAAGTTTGGGGCTTTTACAATGTAATGGGAGAGGAAAGCATCTACAGAGACAAAGCCAGGGCTAAGATTCATACGATTCTATAGATTCTCTGGTGTCTACTCTATTTTTTGCTCCTCCCGTCCTCTTCTACATTAGAGAAACTGGCCGATCTCTTTCTTACAGACTTAAAAGCACAAAAATATGGGCTTGGACACAATAACACTTTTTTTTCATGTCAGAGATCACAGTCATCAATTGATTGGTCTTCTGTAAAACTGTCTACCCTACGTCCAACTTTCACAGTCGCCGTCTGGTTGAATCCTCCATTATACACAGATTTCCCTGTATGAATCTTACCCCGGCTTTGTCTCTGTAGATGCTTTTCCCCTCCCATTCATTGTCAAATGCTCCAAACTTCAGAACACCCCCTGACAACCTGATTCCTTCTATCTCTTCCCCCCTTTTCCTCTTTCTTTCCCCTGGTTTCTTTTTTTTTTTTGCCTTGTTTTGTCCTACTTTTTTTTATTTTTATTTTTTTCCCCTGTGTTCTTGTCCTTACCTATCAGGCCGCCAGCTTCATTGGGGGCTCCTTTCCTAGAATATGAACTCCCCTTACTACTCTTCCCTCCACTACTACTTCCACTATTTCCCCTCCACCACTTTCTTTGCCCTCCCCCGTCTGCCTGCCTATATATAACCACGTCGTCATAAGCTCCTCTTTCTATTGCTGGTTGTGTGTGTTTTTTCCCTATTCAAGTGGATATGGGCTCGGGGTAATGAAGAATGAACAGAGCTGACTATGGAATACCAGTGCGTATAAGAAGAGCACTTTCTTGGTTCCCTCGGAAAAAGGATCCGATGAATATAACAAATCATAGCCCCGGGTAACAGTGAATTGTAATTTGGGTTCTTGCAAACAACCCCCCAAAAGGGAAAACTGGGAGGCAACACCAAGTTCCCCCCGGGTTTCCCCCGAGGCCTCGGATATTCCACTGCAAATATGCCATGATTTATGAAAGAAAAATACAAGTCGAAGTTAGAGGTATCTATGGTCAATTAGAAAAGTCCGCATGTGAAGGCAGCGGGAAAACTTGTAATCAAAGAAGGAGTGGGGCCTGTGAAGGAAGGAGGGGGGTAGACGGAGAAAAAAGGAGTAACTGGAGGTGGGCGGTGTCCATCATGGTCAAGTTTCTGCTATATCCTGCGATGCTTCCAGTTTCGAAAAATAAAGATGCAGGTGTGGGGCCACATTAGAGATGGAAGGAGAAGGAGGGTGAGCAACAATCTGGGAGACAAAGTAAAGGGGGAGGAGATGGAAGAGGGGAAAATGTCGAAAAGGGGTTGGAGAGGACAGTGTGGGAAACGACCTGGGGGGGCAGTCAAGGAAGAAACGGGGGGACAGTGGATGAAGATATTGAACGAGGAAAAGGGGTGAACCTCCACACACGTTACAGAACTAGTCGGAGGTGAAAACCCGGCACTGGGGATTTTGCCTGACTTATGGGAAAAGGGGCGGTGAATTGGTGTTGGGCGAGGGCGTGAAGACACAGAACTGTGCGGGAGTAGAAGAAAGGGTGAGGACAGTATGGTAGCCTCGGAGCCAAGCACAGCAAAAGAATTCGGACAGGGGTGACTGAGGATGGGGCAACCACAGAGGAAGCAGTGGGGGGGTTTGGGGCCCCAGAAGTGGGGGCGTTTGCAATGCGAGAATAGGAAATACGGGAAATCTCCTTGAAAGCATAGATAGAGACGGCCATAGCATATGGGAAACCTTCCGCCTCTTTGGACAACAGATTTCCCCCTCATTCAGGTAAATCTGACAACGGCGAGTACGATGGATGTGCCTCGACAGTTAAGGCAAGAGGGGTAGATTACAAGAAGGACTGGCATGGTCGTCGGCACCACAGACTGGGCATTCGGCCCGAAACCCACAATATTTGTGAATGACCCCTGTTGCGGTGTAGGGGGCACCTTTCGAACATGTAAACGGGGACCTCAATGTAGACCGGGGGCGGAAATTCATGATCAAATGTTAAACGACTATATTGCAAAGGGAAAAGTCTTGCACGGGCAGGGAGGACAAAGTGTCAACTTTGAGGATAGGGGGGCGGGGCTCAAGATGCTCCCGAATACCCCCCATGTCTGGAAATTCCGTTGGACAATGGTGTGGGGGAAAATGACATTACCACTACAAGAATTCAAAGAATGATGTTTGTCAAATGTGATAGGAATAGTATCTATGGTCGTAAGGACAGAAAGATCCGGGGCTTGGCCAGCAGTCTGAACCGTGATGATGCGAGTGCCACTCTTGGGGCGTGAAAAGAGATATATTTACCTTCGTAGGAGAGCATTACCAATACTATGATCGGAAAAATAGGCAGTAGAAGTCGGTCTTAGAGTATAAAACTTTTTTCATTGTGTAGTGTGAAACAAAGTGTTTTGTCCTTTTTGTGTGAAACAAAGTTTTTAAGGGGGGTGCATGGCGGCTGGTCGTTTCTGAGATGAATGAGAATGCTCTGTCGAATCGTCGTGGGGTCTTTGTCCTTTAGACTTGGGACCGGAGTTGGTCCGATGTGGGATGTGGCATCCTCCTTGGGCCACCCCCCCCGGAACCCAAAAGGGTTGGCCCCCCGGGAATACACCCGTCGATCGAAAGATCCCCAAAAAGGCCCCCCCCTGGAAGCCCCGGAGGGCCCGGGACATCCCCAGGTGACCCAGAGCCCAAGGAAAAACTACACCACCGCCAAGAACCTAAACAAATGGGATGAACTGGGGAAACCCCTTTCCCCCCTACCTGGGAACTAAAATGCCTGTGGAAAAGCTAAAAAGGGTTAAAAGGGGAAAGGGGGAAAAAGGGGGGAAGGGATGAGGAGGAGGAGGAGGGGGAAAAGAAAAAAAGGAAGGATGGGGGAGATGGGATGGGGTGAAGGGGGATTTGGGGTAGTGGTTCGGTCTGAAGAAAAAACCAAGGGGGCCCAATTCCTCAGCCCAAGAGCCTCTTCACCACAAAAAAGGGCCCCTTGAAGAGCCTCATTACATTAGTTTTTTAAAGGTTACTTGGCTTATCCAAAAGAGAAACGGAATTGTGAAGATATCTTCTTCATTCTAGGTGAAGGAAAAAGTAATTATACATAGGATATTATTAAAAAAATTAAAGGGGTAAGGATGTGACAAATAACGTCTTTCCAATCACCATAATAAATAACACTAGTTTTTGCATTTGTAATATTTTTAATTTTAATTTTTATTCATAGTTACGACCTTACATATTCTTGGCTCTGATTGTAAATATCTAAACTATTTTGCTCTATCAAAAAAGGATTTTGAATAAAATACAAATTAATGATGAAAAAAAATGTAAATTTTTTAATAAATTGCTAATTAATTTTAGGCAAGTAATCAGGGAAAAAACACATTATTTTAAATTTTTAAAGAACATATGAATTCCAAATAAACATGGATCAAATCAAATGATTTTTTTAAAAAAATATGCCCCTAATGGTTAACCTACATATTGAATCAAGGAAGGAGGACTGCTTTGTTTTTCCGCGTCTGTGCATCGAGCCCAAATTGCGTTTCAATGACCAGCGTAATCCCATCATGCTGAAAATTGCCCTGGTATGAGTTTCCATCGTGCAAATACCCTGTTGGATCCCCCCGCTCCCCCCTTTTTCCCCTCACTGTAGTCCCCAAATTGTTGGGAAAATAGCCCAAGATGTGAGTGCAAAAGTGCATCTTCAAATCATTCTAGACCCAAGTTTTTTGGAAAACCCCGAAATCAGGTTTTTGGACCCTTTTTTCATATTCGGAGGAGCGCCTGTTTCCCAGGAAGTTGTGGACAATCTTCTTGAAAAAAAACCGGGCCCATTCACCTCGACACCTGCTTGCTTCATCTAAATGCTTGTCCTTCATAAATTTCCCCAATTTTTAAGGGCCAACAAAGATTCCTGCCTTTAGCCCCTTCACTTATACGGGTTTTTTGACCCCAGGTGAAAGCAGTTCCATTCTTGTTAAAGGCCTTAAAAAATTTTTTCATAAGCCCTAATTTGATGTGGAGTGGTGACAGCAGGGGTTTCTTGGGGTAAATTGGTGGCCAGTTTTGCGTTATGATTTGTGGGTAAAAAGCTGGTTCTTTGTGGTCATTTTTTTTTTGTTCATAGTGCTGGCTGTCTCCCTTATTCCCAAAAAAGACGAAAACAGGGATCTTGGTGTATCCCCCTTTGGGGAAGGCCTAGTAGAAGAGAAATAACATAAATCACCACAAATGGGGAAAAATTGTGATTCTGGTACTTGATTGCAGATATTAGTGTCTATATTTTGCTAAAGTTTCTGACATTTGGACCCCTTAGAATTGGCACAGATGCAGCTGTTTGCCATTGTAGAAAGTAAAACCTTTAAACTTTTAGAAGAATCAATCCCGGGTCTCCATTCATCTGCTTTGTGGGGGCATCCTCATGCGTTTAATAAGGCCAGAAATATTTGAACAGAAAACTAAAGGAAATTTCCCCTTTGTCAAAGAATTGTGAATTCCTCTTCACGATGACGGTAAAACGAATGTTGTTCCAAGAGTAGAAGCCTGTGTTCCCCTTTAGTCTAGAGCCAAATAACTGTGCACTTTCTTTTTGGGAAGGGGAAGTCTCTCACAAAGTCCCCCTAAGCTCAACTTGGTTGAAAAGGGGTTTTGGGGTCGTCATTTGTTGGTGGTTCATAGTCTACTTCCATCTCCTTACAATCACTGGTAACAACTCCCCTTTTATGAAATTTGCCATGTCTCAGGTGGCACAGGTACAGGAATATCTTCAGAGTGTGGAACAGCCTTATTGCTGAAGGAAAATTTGGGGATATTATGCGATCTTTTTTCTTCTTGTTGAATCCCGCTAAATTTAGTCATCAAAAGTAGCAGTCATCATGGTGGTGCATCTGCTCCCCCCATACCATTGCTACTCCAAAAAGGCAAAGTACATTTAAGTTTTTCCCAAATTTACCCACATTTGGAGCTTACTGATGCAACTCTTGCAAGCTTTTTGTGGTTCAAATGGTGTGTCCTGGTCTCCAAGTTTGCAGCCAAAAAAAGCACAGTAGCAGCGCTTCAATAAAGGAGTAATGTTGCTCCGGGGGTCTGAAGTTTAATTTCCCGCAGACATAGCAAAATATGTCTGGTGAATTTATCAACCTCTAGACATATTAATAATCTGAAAATAAAAAAAAAATATATTAGATTTAACATTTAATTCAATATAAGGTAAGCATTTTAATTTTAATATACCCTTTCTCATTTACTTATGTTATTCCCAAAAAAAAAAGTAACGTTTCCGTATAACTTGACAGCATGATGTGATTGAGATGAATAAAAAAAAATGAATCAATGTTTTTCCAAAATATAACAAAAGATACCTTAAAAGTCAATAAAAAAAAATGAAACCAGTGGAAAATAAGCATATGAACTTTCAAAATACTAGGTTTTTTCACCATGGATTCTCTCCTGTGTTACAGTCTTGTTTTTTAAAAAAACCTTAATTACCACCAACACCATCCTCAAAACACATGTAGTTTTTTGGATATACTAGAACCCCCGTCATCACCTCCCTCAAACCTTTCATCTTCTCCCCGTGTTTTATAAATAAAAAAAACTGATTGATGTTGTTTATTAATAAATGTCCCCAATTACAACATGGGGTCTTTTTCATATTCTTGCCGGGGTTAATCACCATTTATGATTAACAGCCCTTACAAAAAGAGGTTGAAATCCTTCATTACTTCAGCCAATAGGAAGAACATGTACAATAACATCCCCCACTTTTTTTCGAATGGAACTTGAATATCGACCAGGAATGGCGGCTGTTCATAGACAGCTCCATTAGAAGCTTGAAATGGGGTCTTTAGCACTATGGTAACCCAAAATGTTTCTCTTCCAACTCTCACTCAACAATTTTGTGCTGATGACCAAAGAAAAAAAAACTGCACAAACAACGTTTTTCCCCTGCGGTAAATAGTGATGTCTGAATTATCTTTCTATTTTCTGTTATTTATAGAATGAAGTGCTAATATTATTACATGATTTAACGTTTGCATGATTTAAAAAAATTTAATGCGATTCGAAAGTTGGCCCGCCTAATCAATACATTTTCATATCTCTTATGTTTTTAAAAATGATCCCAAATTTATAAAAACTAGAGCCAATCAAGAAAAACCGATGACATAATCGGAATCACCCCCCAAAATTTACCAAAAAAGATGTCTCCATCGTCTAAAACCCATCCTCCGCTATTCAATTTTCAGTTTCATCTGACACTGGTTAAGAAAACCCCAGACTATTAAAGCCTCCTGAGGAGAGAAGCATGTGGATGGCAGAAACACAAGATTTTGGAAAAATAATTTTGAAGGGATTTGAGAATACCTGAATGCAGGGGAAATAACGAAAGAGAGCTTAAAAAAAAAAGAAAACTATAAATAAAGAGGGCAGTGGAGAATAAAGGAGCAAAGGATGAGGGGGGGTTGGGAATTGATAATGGGGAAAAAACAGCAAAAGCCAAGACTGAGCCAAAACTCCGTACAACATCAGGAAAGACACACTAAAGAACTAGTAATTAGACTCAAAAGGATGGAGCCAAAAGAGTAATAACAAAAAGTCTGGAAGTGTTTATCAAACAAGTTAAAAGTAGTTCTTAGTTGAAACGGGGGTAATACCAGAGAGCCCCAGAGCAAAGGGTATTCCGACGGGGTTTTGAAAAAAAAAAAAACGCAGGACCAAAACGAAGGCAATGGGGCCTGAGAAGATGTTGCCATGGATTCTATAATACGGAGAAAGCACTGTCTGAACCCTGCAGGGTATACACTAAAAAATGGAAACTGAACTTTTACAAAAATTGAAAAAAGTGAATTTGGGCTCAAAATTGGTAGGCAGACAGGAAGGGTTTATCTACAGACCAGTGTCCCGACTTTCTAAATATTAGAAACAAAGGAGTAGTAGAGAACCTGAAGTAATTTATAAAAAGAAATCAGAACGGTTTTTGGAATCTTGCCTTACTAACCACTTAGAAGAGGAACTAAAAAACGAAAAAGCTTAAAAACCAAAGGACAGTACAGATATGACATCGGAACTGCTACATCAGTAATAGACGGGGGGAAAGTAGTGAGAAAAGAGCTATTCTGTATGCGAAGGCTCTATCAGAACCACGTGGGGCGGGGAAAAAACAAGGTAAATCAAGAACAAAAAAGGAGACTAAAGACAATGAAGGGGGTGCTTATGCAGGGTCAAAAGGAACTGGTGGCCAGGGGCAGCTGAGCAGGAAAATAAAAAGACCACTAGCACAGGGACAGCAGTTGGGGAAAAGATTGAAGGAACGTTGGCAGGACCTAAATCGTCTCAGGAGAGCAAGGAAATGCAGTGGGAAAGGGCGAAAGGGGGGGCCG
>WNWK01055027.1:0-11383 GCA_009830355.1 Cherax destructor
ATTGGTCAATAAGGTTAACATCTCCTCTTTTGATGCGCCTATAAATTCCTCTTTTCTCCCTAATAGATGTTTTAGCCTCCTGTTAATCCATTTGGGATCATTATTATTTGACCTAAATTCTCTCTGGGAATAAATATACTCTGTGCAATTTGTACATTATTAAGAAAAATCATAAACGCAGATCCCATCGTAATCGTTAGCTAGATTACCCCAGTCGAGATTAGACAGGTGTTCTCTAAGTCCAGTATAGTCGGCAGAACGAAAATCAGGAACTTTTACCGTATTATCCCTATTCTCGTACTCCCATGTAATATTAAAAGTAATGGATTTGTGATCACTTGCGCCAAGCTCTTCAGTGATCTCCAGAATATTTACAAGGGTTTCTTTATTTGACAAGACTAGGTCGAGCAAATTATTACCTCTGGTAGGCTCCGTCACACACTGCTTCAGAAAACAGTCCTGAACTACTTCCATAAAGTCACTAGACTCCAGATTACCGGTCAAAGAAGTCCAGTCAATTTGACTAAAGTTAAAATCCCCTACTATCACTACGTTATTGTGTCTAGAAGCCCTAACAATTTCGTCCCAAAGAAGTCTCCCTCTATCGTGATCCAAGCCTGGATATATATATATATATATGCAAAAAGATCACAGTAAACAGGTGATATCAAAATATGCAAGACAACCACTATGAAAAAATAGAAGAATTCCAAGCGCTTTCGTGACTACTCACATTATCAAGGAACTATAAAAGGAAACATGACAAGAAGGCTTATAAAAGGGCAGAATACACCTCACAATAAATAATATAATTCATGTTAAGCGCTAAACCTATTTGGGTTATTCAGCGCAATACTTTGTGGAGGTTTGATCCTCCGTCTGCTGGGCGCGAGACAGACACGCTCTCTATTTGTACTCACCTATCCTTATACACCTCACAGTCACATCACACTAACAAAGACAACACCTCACAGTAGCGTAACATCTCACGACTCTGTGAAGAGGAACATAATAAAGGACCTGAAACTCTTCCAAGATTAAGATTAGTCCAATTTATCATTAAATTCTTCCCAAATTTTATTAATTATAAATGAATCCAATTTATATAAACCAAAGAAATATTCATATTATTTTCAAAACTGCTTTTAATGAAACATGATTCTATTATATTCTCTCAACCATGGACTTGCTTGATACAACTTCTCAGCATTTTGAAAATCAATTGGATGGTTAAGTCTCTCACATAAATAAATGAGCATTAGAATCTTGTCCAGTTCTAATGCTATATTTATGTTGTTTTAATCTTAGTTCAAGACTTTTACCAGTTTGACCATAATAAACTTTATCGCATATTTACAGGAATCTTATAGACACATCCCCCAAAATGCTGACGGATGTGTCTATAAGATTCCTGTAAATATGCGATAAAGTTATTATGGTCAAACTGGTAAAAGTCTTGAACTAAGATTAAAACAACATAAATATAGCATTAGAACTGGACAAGATTCTAATGCTCTATTTATTCATGTGAGAGACTTTAACCATCCAATTGATTTTCAAAATGCTGAGAAGGTTGTATCAAGCAAGTCCATGGTTGAGAGGAATATAATAGAATCATGTTTCATTAAAAGCAGTTTTGAAAATAATATGAATATTTCTTTTGGTTTATATAAATTGGATTCATTTATAATTAATAAAATTTGGGAAGAATTTAATGATAAATTGGACTAATCTTAATTCTTGGGAAGAGTTTCAGGTCCTTTCTTATGTTCCTCTTCACAGAGTCGTGCGCTGTTACGCTACTGTGAGGTGTTGTCTTTGTTAGTGTGATGTGACTGTGAGTGTATTCTGCCCCTTTATAAGCCTTCTTGTCATGTTTCCTTTATAGTTCCTTGATAATGTGAGTAGTCACGAAAGCGCTTGGAATTCTTCTATATTTTCATAGTGGTTGTCCTGCATATATATATATATATATATATATATATATATATATATATATATATATATATATATATATATATATATATATATATATATATATATATATTCTAATTATCCCAGTATATATATATATATATATATATATATATATATATATATATATATATATATATATATATATATATATATACTGGGATAATTAGAAGCAACAGTACAGTAATCTATTATAATATTTAGCTCCTAGAACAGTGCTGCTAGGAACCCAGGGTAATTCCAGATATCTAGAAAGACGTTCTGTTAAGAACTCGGCATAATACTAGATATTTAGAACAATAAAACGTAACTCTTATAAAATATAAAATAAAATATTCATAAAATATTCTTTATAAAGGAAATCTAAAAATCTACAAATAGTTATACAGACAGTATTAAGTGGCTACAAAGAAAATATATATATATATATATATATATATATATATATATATATATATATATATATATATATATATATATATATATATATATATATATATATATATATACTATATATTAATAACGCAAGAAAGTCAAACAGGATGGCTTATTTCCACCGGGATCCTTGTAAATATTTTTGTATACATTTCATTGTTGTGCGATTTCTTTAGCCATGTTATCGGCAAATTTATTTTAATGACTTTTTAGAAGTACTGAATAATTAATGAGATGTGGACAATAATTTGATCTTTAAGATTAAACGAAGTTTCTCGCATTTTTCAGGAAACTAATTTTTTTTTTAAACACTAAACCTTTATAACTTATTTACTTTTTTCTTTAGATCAGGAAGATTTTTTTCTTCTTTGATTTCGTATTTTTTTTATTATGCACAGATATACAAAACTAGCAACAGTTAATTTTCCGATATACTAGAAAAAGTGTTGCCCCATAAAATATATTATTTTTGTTCTATTTTCTTATGGTCCCTCATCACGAAACTTATACAGTAACATACTAGAGTTATTCTTAGTATTCAGTAAAAATAATCAGATTTGGTTAATTGTTAACGAACATTATATACCAGAGTATTTAGCACCCTCCTTGATGCTAGTGTGGGGCTCTTGATCTGAGGAACTGGACTTGTGCTTTATTTCCTTGAATAGAGCCTGAATGTCTACGATTTTCCCACTAAGGCACTAAATGACCCCTACGGGTTCAGCGATCCCCATGAATGTATTAATAATAAGTCCTCCCGAAAAAAAACTCAAACTACAACACTTGACAAATTCTGATATATCTGTTAAAGTGTTGACTGCAAGTTGAACACTGACAACGGCATAAAATGTGGACTAGTATTCGTCACTTACCGATTGACACGGGTCTTATCAAGAAGCATATTGTTCTATAGTGACACACACACACACACAGTCGACTGTGGGAAGCACAGGAGCCAGCTCATAATAGTAAGATTTATCCTGTTGAGTGTGTTGTGTGCGTGGCTCACGACCTCCGGCGTCCACATGCAGGAAATCACATACTTATTTATAGACTGCTCGTCTTTAACTCTGTGAATAGTTATATAAATAGTTTTTTTTCTTTTCTTTCCTCGTTATTCCATTTACATTTCTTTTGTTTCGTGCCGTTTCAAACATTTATTTTATTATATATGAAATGAGGAAAGATGTTATATAAGCTTAAATTTGAGTCAGTTATATATAATAATGATATAATACGAGGCGCAATCAAAAAAAATATGTAGGCTTACCTAACCAACAATAACAGAATGGTTAATCAGGCCCTGATCCACCATGAGGCCTGGTCACAGACCGGGCCGCGGGGGCGTTGACCCCCGGAACCCTCTCCAGGAATACTCCAAGTATAATCACGTAGTTAAAGATGTCTCCTCGAAGTACTCTCCTTGGGAGGCTGTATAGACTGATCCCAGCGCCTCTGCCACTTCTCAGAACAATTCTGGAACTCTTATTTTTTAACGACGTAGATATAGCGGGGCCTGAGAGTCTCCTGGAGTCTCCTCCACGACGTAGATATAGCGGGGCCTGCGAGTCTCCTGGAGTCTCCTCCACGACGTAGATATAGCGGGGCCTGAGAGTCTCCTGGAGTCTCCTCCACGACGTAGATATAGCGGGGCCTGTGAGTCTCCTGGAGTCTCCTCCACGACGTAGATATAGCGGGGCCTGCGAGTCTCCTGGAGTCTCCTCCACGACGTAGATATAGCGGGGCCTGTGAGTCTCCTGGAGTCTCCTCCACGACGTAGATATAGCGGGGCCTGTGAGTCTCCTGGAGTCTCCTCCACGACGTAGATATAGCGGGGCCTGTGAGTCTCCTGGAGTCTCCTCCACGACGTAGATATAGCGCGGCCTGTCAGTCTCCTTGAGTCTCCTCCACGACGTAGATATAGCGGGGCCTGTGAGTCTCCTGGAGTCTCCTCCACGACGTAGATATAGCGGGGCCTGCGAGTCTCCTGGAGTCTCCTCCACGACGTAGATATAGCGGGGCCTGCGAGTCTCCTGGAGTCTCCTCCACGACGTAGATATAGCGGGGCCTGTGAGTCTCCTTGAGTCTCCTCCACGACGTAGATATAGCGGGGCCTGCGAGTCTCCTGGAGTCTCCTCCACGACGTAGATATAGCGGGGCCTGTGAGTCTCCTGGAGTCTCCTCCACGACGTAGATATAGCGGGGCCTGTGAGTCTCCTGGAGTCTCCTCCACGACGTAGATATAGCGGGGCCTGTGAGTCTCCTGGAGTCTCCTCCACGACGTAGATATAGCGGGGCCTGTGAGTCTCCTGGAGTCTCCTCCACGACGTAGATATAGCGGGGCCTGCGAGTCTCCTGGAGTCTCCTCCACGACGTAGATATAGCGCGGCCTGTGAGTCTCCTGGAGTCTCCTCCACGACGTAGATATAGCGGGGCCTGCGAGTCTCCTGGAGTCTCCTCCACTTATATTTTTGGGAGGAGAGAGAAGTCACAGGGGACTATATCCGGGGAGGGAGATGATGTGGGCTGCCCGAAATTCCTAGGCATGCTAGTGGCTTTCTTTGTAATTAATATCTTATAATATGTAAACCACACATTGTACGTTTTGCACGGAAATAAAAAATTTCATTTTCACTTTCGTCTTCATGTTGATTTTTACCAGAAAACGATGATATTTCTGGTCTTGAGTCAGCAAGCGAGGCATAAATTTCGCAGCCATTCGCCTTATGTTCAATTTGTCAGTCAAAATGCTTTGATACGACCCATAAGAAATTCCCACAGAACTTAACCCCTCAAGGGCTCTTGATCTAGGGAACCAGATCTGTGCTCCAGTTCCCTGAATTGAGCCTGAATACCTTCAATTCCCCAATATGCGCTGTATAATCCTACGGGTTTAGCACTCCCCCATGATTATAATATAATCCCACAGAATTTGCAATTTCCTGGACACTCTGACGACGATCTTCCTGAATAGTCGTTCTCGCTTTTTCAATGTTGACGGCTGCAACCAGAGCATTTCTTATGAACCACACACACACACACACGCACACACACACACACGATATATATATATATATATATATATATATATATATATATTGTGTGTGTGTGTATGTGTGTGTGTGTGTGTATGTGTGTGTGTGTGTGTGTGTGTGTGTACTCACCTAGTTGTGGTTGCAGGGGTCGAGTCACAGCTCCTTGCCCCGCCTCTTCACTGGCCGCTACTGGGTCACTCTACCTGCGCCATGAGCTTTATCATACCTCTTCTTAAAACTATGTATGGAACCTGCCTCCACTACATCGCTTCCCAAACTATTCCACTTCCCGACCACTCTCTGACTGAAGAAATACTTCCTAACATCTCTGTGATTCATCTGAGTCTTCAACTTCCTACTGTGTCTCCTTGTTGCTGTGTCCCATCTCTGGAACATTCTGTCTTTATCCACCTTGTCAATTCCTCTCAGTATCTTATATGTCGTTATCATGTCCCCCCTATCTCTCCTCGTAGGACATACCCCTTAGCTTCGGGACTAGTCTTGTTGCAAACCTTTGCACTTTCTCTAGCTTCTTTACGTGTTTGGCTAGGTGTGGGTTCCAAACTGGTGCTGATAGGAGTGAATGGAGACAAATAGTTTTTAATACTTGACGTGCTGTTGGAGTGTGAACAAGGTAACATTTATGAAGGGATTCAGGGAAACGGCAGACCGGACTTGAGTCCTAGAGATGGGAAGTACAGTGCCTGCACTTTGAAGGAGGGGTGTTAATGTTGCAGTTCTAAAACTGTAGTGTAAGCATGCCTCTGGCAAGACAGTGATGGAGTGAATGATGATGAAAGTTTTTCTTTTTCGGGCCACCCTGCCTTGGTGGGAATCGGCCGATGTGTTAATATATATATATATATATATATATATATATATATATATATATATATATATATATATATATATTGTGTGTGTGTGTGTGTGTGTGTGTACTCACCTAATTGTGGTTGCAGGGGTCGAGACTCAGCTCCTGGCCCCGCCTCTTCGCTGTCTGCTACTGGGTCTCTGCTCTCCCTGCTCCATGAGCTTTATCATACCTTGTCTTAAAACTATGTATGGTTCCTGCCTCCACTATATCTTTCTCTAGTCCATTCCACTTCCTGACTACTCTGTGGCTGAAGAAATGTTTCCTGACATCCCTTTGACTCATCTGAGTCTTCAGCTTCCAGTTGTGTCCCCTTGTTTCTGTGTTCCCTCTCTGAAACACCCTGTCACTATCTACCTTGTCAATTCCCCGCAGTATTTTGTATGTCGTTATCATGTCTCCTCTGACCCTTCTTTCCTCCAGTGTTGTTAGTCCTATTTCCCTCAATCTTTCTTCATAAGACAGACCCCTGAGTTGTGGAACTAACCTTGTCGCAAACCTTTGCACTTTCTCTAGTTTCCTTACGTGCTTGACCAGGTGTGGGTTCCAGACTGGTGCTGCATATTCTAGTATGGGCCTGACGTATACGGTATACAGTGTCTTGAACGATTCCTTGTTAAGGTAACGGAACGCTAATCTAAGGTTTGCCAGACGCCCATATGCTGCCGCAGTTATCTGGTTGATGTGTGCCTCCGGAGACGTGCTTGGCGTTATACTCACTCCAAGGTCTTTCTCCTTTGCCGATGTTTGTAGCCTTTGTCCGCCTAGCTTGTACTCTGTCAGCGGTCTTCTTTGCCCTTCTCCGATCCTCATGACTTTGCATTTGGAGGGATGTGTGTACTCACCTAATTGTGGTTGCAGGGGTCGAGACTCAGCTCCTGTGTGTGAGTGTGTGTGTGTTTGTGTGTGTGTGTGTGTGTGTGTGTGTGTGTGTGTGTGTAGTGTAAGCATGCCTCTTGCCATGTTACCTTGTTCACACTTCAACAGCACGTCAAGTATTAAAAACCATTTGTCTCCATTCACTCCTATCAAATATGTTCACGCATGCTTGTTGTTAGTCCAAGCCCCTCGCACACAAAACCTCATTAACCCCCTCCCTCCAACCTTTCCTAGGCCGACCCCTACCCCGCCTTCCCTCCACTACAGATTTATACACTCTCGAAGTCATTCTATTTCGTTACATTCTCTCTACATGTCCGAACCATCTCAACAACTCCTCCTTCTGATTTCAAAACAACGAATTCTCTGCATTATATTCACACCACACATTGCCCTCAGACATGACATCTCCACTGCCTACAGCCTTCTCCTTGTTCAACATGTCGGCCATCTCCCAACAGGGGTGACCCAAAAAAGAAACACTTTCACCATCATTCAGACATAATCACTGTCTGTACAGAGGCGCCCACATACAACAGTTTAGATGTCACTCCAAACAGCCAATATCCCAAACCCCTCCTTTAAAGAGCAGGAATCATACTTCCCACCTCAACAACCCCTCCTCAGCCCTCTGGATAATAGTTTTAGTAATCCCGCACCTCCTCCTAATTTCCAAACTACGAATTCTTTGCATTATATTCACACCACACATTACCCTCAGACATAACATCTCCACTGCCTCCAGCCTTCTCCTTGTTGCAACATTCACCACCCATGCTTCATACCCATATAAGAGTGTTGGTATAACTATACTCTCATACATTCCCCTCTTTGCTTCCAGAGACAAAGTTCTTTGTCTCCACAGACTCCTAAGTGCACCACTCACCCTTTTCCCCTCATCAATTCTATGATTCATCTCATCCTTCATAGATCCATCTGCTGACACGTCCACTCCCAAATATCAGAATACATTCACCTCCTCCATTCTCTCTCCCTCCAACCTGAAATCCAATCTTTCGTCACTAAATCTTTTTGTTATCCTCATCACCTTACTCTTTCCTATATTCACTTTCAATATTCTTCTTCTACATACCCTACCAAACTCACCCACCAACCTCTGCAACTTCTCTTCAGAATCTCCCAAATGCACAGTGTCATCAGCAAAGAGCAACTGTGACAACTCCCATTTTGTGTTAGATTCTTTATTTTTCAACCCCACACCTCTTGCCAACAACCGTGCATTCACTTCTCTTACAACCCCATCTATAAATATATTGAACAACCACGGTGACATCACACATCCTTGTCTAAGGCCTACTTTTACTGGGAAATAATCTCCCTCTCTCCTATATACTCTAACCTGAGCCTCACTATCCTCGTAAAAATTCTTCACTGCTTTCAGTAACCTACCTCCTATTCCATACACCTGCAACATCTGCCACATTGCCTCCCTATCCACCCTGTCATACGCCTTTTCCAAATCCATAAATGCACAAAAACCTCTTTACCATTATCTAAATACTGTTCACCTATATGTTTCACTGTAAACACTTGGTCTACACACCCCCTACCTTTCCTAAAGCCTCCTTGTTCATCTGCTATCCTACTCTCCGTCTTACTCTTAATTTTTTCAATAATAACTCTGCCATACACTTTACCAGGTATACTCAACAGACTTATTCCCCTATAATTTTTGCACTTTCTTTTGTCCCCTTTGCCTTTATACATAGGAACTATGCACGCCCTCTGCCAATCCCTAGGTACCTTATCCTCTTCCATACATTTATTAAATAATAGCACCAACCACTCCAAAACTATATCCTCACCTGAATTTAACATTTTTATCTTTATCCCATCAATCCCAGCTTCCTTACCCCCTTTCATTCTACCCACTGCCTCACGAACTTTCCCCACACTCACAACTGGTTCTTCTTCACTCCTAAGATATTATTCCTCCTTACCCTATACACGAAATCACAGCTTCCCTATCTTCATCAACATTTAACAATTCCTCAAAATATTCCCTCCATCTTCCCAATTTCTCTAACTCTCAATTTAATAACTCTCCTCTCCTATTTTTAACTGTCAAATCCATTCGTTCCCTAGGCTTTCTCAACTTATTAATCTCACTCCAAAACTTTTTCTTATTTTCAACAAAATTCGTTGATAACATCTCACCCACTGTCTCATTTGCTCTCTTTTTACATTGCTTCATTACTCTCTTTACCTCTCTTTTTCTCTCCATATACTCTTCCCTCCTTGCATCACTTCTACTTTGTAAAACCCTCTCATATGCTAACTTTTTCTCCCTTACTACTCTCTTTACATCATCAATCCACCAGTTGCTCTTCTTCCCTCCCGCACCCACTTTCCTGTAACCATAAACTTCTGCTGAACACTCTTACACTACATTCTTAAACCTACCCCAAAAATCTTCGACCCCATTGCCTATACTCTCACTAGCACATCTATCCTCCAATATTTGTTTATATGTTACTCTAACTGCCTCCTCTTTTAGTTTATAAACTTTCATCTCTCTCTTACTTGCTGCTTCTGTTTTCTTTGTATCCCATTTACTTTTTGCTCTCACTGTAGCTACAACTAAAAAGTGACATGAAATATCTCTGGCCCCTCTATTAACATGTACATCCTGAAGTCTACTCAACAGTCTTTTATCTACCAATATGTAGTCCAACAAACTACTGTTATTACGCCCTACATCATATCTTGTATACTTATTTATCCTCTTTTTCTTAAAATATGTATTACCTATAACTAAACCCCTTTCTATACAAACTTCAATCAAAGGGCTCCCATTATCATTTACACCTGGCACCCCAAACTTACCTACCACACCCTCTCTACATGTTTCTCCTACTTAGGTCCCCTACCACAATTACTCTCTCACTTGGTTCAAAAGTTCCTATGCATTCGCTTAACATCTCCCAAAATCTCTCTCTCTCTCTCTCTCTCTCTCTCTCTCTCTCTCTCTCTCTCTCTCTCTCTCTCTCTCTCTCTCTCTCTCTCTCTCTCTCTCCTCTACACTCCAAATTCTTCAGGTGCATACATGCTTATCATGACCCACTTTTTGCATCCGACCCTTATTTTAATCCACATAATCCTTGAATTTATACATTTATACACACACACACACACACACACACACACACACACACACACACACACACACACACACACACACACACACACACACACACACACACACACACATATATATATATATATATATATATATATATATATATATATATATATATATATATATATATGGCTGTGGGCATCCCTTTCTGTGGTTTTGGCATAATAGTATCTTACAATCAAGAACACCTACCAGGATTGTCATCAACAGGCTGGTGTGTGAATACCTGCAGCTCGTTTTGGAGTGGCAAGAAGACCCTGCATTTCATTGCTTCCATTAGAATCAAGAAAAGTGTTGTGTACATGAAGAGAGTGCCAGAGGAGTGAGGACTGAACCCTGGATGACTACTGAGATATTAGATAATATGAAATTCAGAGACCAGTTGATAAAAAGATTTAAGGCAAACAGACAGGATATTGCAGCACTAAATGAATTCCAAAGGGTGAGGAACAGAGTGCAGAGGCTTATAAAAGGCGAAGAGTACAAGAATAACCCTAGAAAGCTCTGGCAACACCTCAAACAGTTGGGGTATAGCCATAAACCCGTAGATAGATCTAACATAGTTCTAAATGTCGATAACGAGGTATGCCACGAAACAACTAAAGTGGCAAATTGTTTTAATTCATACTACACAACTGTCGCATCAACACTAGTAAGTAAGCTACCAGCTGCATCAAATACCTTTAACACAGACTCTGATAAATTTAAAACATACTATACCAATAAAGGAGTAACTCCAAACAGTTGTCAACTAGTAAGTGTATCTCATGACTTCGTGCAAAAAGAACTAAGCAGGTTAAACCCAATTAAGAGCACCGGCCCAGATAACATCCCGTCTAAGTTCCTAAAAGATGGTGCCTCTGAACTGGCAATCCCCATTGCTTACATAATAAATTTGTCCATCACCACTAATACAGTGCCAGAGGGGTTCAAAGAGGCCAGAGTTACTCCTATCTTCAAGAAAAATAGTAGGTCTGATGTCAGCAACTATAGGCCTGTTAGTATACTCAGTGTAATATCCAAAATTCT
>WNWK01055028.1:0-11383 GCA_009830355.1 Cherax destructor
TAGAAGTGTGTCTTCCTTTCTTAGAAGTGTGTCTTCCTTTCTTAGAAGTATGTCTTCCTTTCTTAGAAGTATGTCTTCCTTTCTTAGAAGTTGTCTTCCTTTCTTGGAAGTATGTCTTCCTTTCTTAGAAAGCTGTCTTTCCTTAAAAGTGTGTCTTCCTTTCTTAGAAGTGTGTCTTCCTTTTTAGAAGTGTGTCTTCCTTTCTTAGAAGTATGTCTTCCTTTCTTAGAAGTGTGTCTTCCTTTCTTAGAAGTGTGTCTTCCTTTCTTAGAAGTGTGTCTTCCTTTCTTAGAAGTGTCTTCCTTTCTTAGAAGTGTGTCTTTCTTAGAAGTGTGTCTTCCTTTCTTAGAAGTGTCTTCCTTCTTAGAAGTGTCTTCCTTCTTAGAAGTGTCTTCCTTCTTAGAAGTGTATCATTCTTTCTTAGAAGTGTGTCTTCCTTTCTTAGAAGTGTTCTTCCTTTCTTAGAAGTGTGTCTTCCTTCTTAGAGGTGTGTCTTCCTTTCTTAGAAGTGTATCTTTCTTTCTTAGAAGTGTATCTTCCTTTCTTAGGCATGTGTCTTTCTTTTTTAGAAGTAGATTTAGTATTTCAGTAAGCTCTATAGTCTCTAATTTGCTAATCTTATAAATATATTCCTGAAATATCATACACTTATTGAGGCTGTTGATCACGATAAGGAATTCGTTATTGTTTATTTGGATTTTAGTGAGGCTTTTGTTAGAGCACCGCACCAGAGACTGTTGAAGGTAACTGTGAAATGTGAATAACAGAAGAATGTGTCAGTTGAGAAAGTGCAATGTGAACAAATGCTTAAAATATAAGTTGAAAATCAAGTGAGGGAGTTAGGTGAATAAACAGTGGAAAAAATGAGGCGAACAGGAAATGAAGCTGTAATGAACGAGACACGAAAGGCAGACGGTTATAAAAACAGACAATTTCGATAAAAAAAAACTTTTACTAATTCAAGGTTTTGCCCACTCCTGGATTTATCAAGTTTCTGGCATACATTATACCAGAGGTGAGTAAAACATCTGGATGGGTTAGGTGCAGCTGGGTCAGGTCAGGTGTTGACTGCCACAATCTTACCTGTCTATTTATTTTGTACACCACTATTAATATGAACGCCTCTTATTAGATAAATCCCACAGCGGATTAATCATATCGTTTTTATTTATAAAATGTTTTCATTGACAAAAAAAATTTCTGCCATATACATGTATACTGAAGATGCCATATATAAATTACTAGAGATGACAGAAGGGTAATTAAAAGTATTAGTGGGACCACTAATACTTAGTGTAGACCAGGACGAGGATTAAGACACCAAGATAATGAACTTGTGCTACACAGAGTTATGCAAGTTCTGGCAGCTATTCCAGGATGCTGGGAAGAAGTTCTGGCAGCTATTCCAGGATGCTGGGAAGGAGTTCTGGCAGCTATTCCTGGATGCTGGGAAGGAGTTCTGGCAGCTATTCCAGGATGCTGGGAAGGAGTTCTGGCATCTATTCCAGGATGCTGGGGATAAGTTCTACAACTTTGGACACCTAAACACGTCAACATATGAGATACATGTACATGAAGGGTATCATTGTTATTCAGGGTTATGGTTGTATTTACGTCGCTCTCTCAGTTGTCTGCCACACACTTAGTTCACTACAACACTGCTACTAGTGGTTAAAACTAATATTTATAACAATGGAGGCTCAATGACCCTCCCCCCTCTTTCTGCCGGCCTCTTAACCTGTAGGCAAAGCACTACACGAGTACTCTCTCAAAGCACTACACGAGTACTCTCTCAAAGCACTACACGGGTACTCTCTCAAAGCACTACACGGGTACTCTCTCAAAGCACTACACGAGTACTCTCTAAAAGCACTACACGAGTACTCTCTCAAAGCACTACACAAGTACTCTCTCAAAGCACTACACGTGTACTCTCTCAAAGCACTACACGGGTACTCTCTCAAAGCACTACACGAGTACTCTCTCAAAGCACTTCACGGGTACTCTCTCAAAGCACTACACGGTTACTCTCTCAAAGCACTACACGAGTACTCTCTCAAAGCAGTACACGAGTACTCTCTCAAAGCACTACACGAGTACTCTCTCAAAGCACTTCACGAGTACTCTCTCAAAGCACTACACGGGTACTCTCAAAGCACTACACGAGTACTCTCTCAAAGCACTACAAGAGTACTCTCAAAGCACTACACGAGTACTCTCTCAAAGCACTACACGAGTACTCTCTCAAAGCACTACACGAGTACTCTCTCAAAGCACTACACGAGTACTCTCTCAAAGCACTACACGAGTACTCTCTCAAAGCACTACACGAGTACTCTCTCAAAGCACTACACGAGTACTCTCTCAAAGCACTACACAAGTACTCTCTCAAAGCACTACACGAGTACTCTCTCAAAGCACTACACGAGTACTCTCTCAAAGCACTACACAAGTACTCTCTCAAAGCACTACACAAGTACTCTCTCAAAGCACTACACAAGTACTCTCTCAAAGCACTACACAAGTACTCTCTCAAAGCACTACACAAGTACTCTCTCAAAGCACTACACAAGTACTCTCTCAAAGCACTACACGAGTACTCTCTCAAAGCACTACACAAGTACTCTCTCAAAGCACTACACAAGTACTCTCTCAAAGCACTACACGAGTACTCTCTCAAAGCACTACACAAGTACTCTCTCAAAGCACTACACTAGTACTCTCTCAAAGCACTACACAAGTACTCTCTCAAAGCACTACACTAGTACTCTCTCAAAGCACTACACGAGTACTCTCTCAAAGCACTACACAAGTACTCTCTCAAAGCACTACACGAGTACTCTCTCAAAGCACTACACGAGTACTCTCTCAAAGCACTACACAAGTACTCTCTCAAAGCACTACACAAGTACTCTCTCAAAGCACTACACGAGTACTCTCTCAAAGCACTACACGAGTACTCTCTCAAAGCACTACACAAGTACTCTCTCAAAGCACTACACGAGTACTCTCTCAAAGCACTACACAAGTACTCTCTCAAAGCACTACACAAGTACTCTCTCAAAGCACTACACGAGTACTCTCTCAAAGCACTACACAAGTACTCTCTCAAAGCACTACACGAGTACTCTCTCAAAGCACTACACAGTACTTCTCAAAGCACTACACAGTACTCTCTCAAAGCACTACACAAGTACTCTCAAAGCACTACACGAGTACTCTCTCAAAGCACTACACGAGTACTCTCTCAAAGCACTACACGAGTACTCTCTCAAAGCACTACACGAGTACTCTCTCAAAGCACTACACGAGTACTCTCTCAAAGCACTACACGAGTACTCTCTCAAAGCACTACACGAGTACTCTCTCAAAGCACTACACAAGTTCAGCACTACAAGTACTCTCAAAGCACTACACAGTACTCTCAAAGCACTACACAGTACTCTCTCAAAGCACTACACAAGTATCTTCAAGCACTACAGTACTCAAAGCACTACACAAGATTCAGCACTACAAGTACTCAAAGCACTACAGTACTCTCTCAAAGCACTACAAGTACTCTCAAAGCACTACACAAGTACTCTCTCAAAGCACTACACGACTTAGTACTCTCTCAAAGCACTACACAAGTACTTCTCAAAGCACTACACAAGTACTCTCTCAAAGCACTACACAGTACTCTCTCAAAGCACTACACAAGTACTCTCTCAAAGCACTACACGTACTTCTCAAAGCACTACACAGTACTCTCTCAAAGCACTACACAGTACTCTCTCAAAGCACTACACAGTACTTCTCAAAGCACTACACAAGTACTCTCTCAAAGCACTACACAAGTACTCTCTCAAAGCACTACACTAGTACTCAAGCACAAGTACTCTCTCAAAGCACTACACAAGTACTCTCTCAAAGCACTACACAAGTACTCTCTCAAAGCACTACACAGTACTTCTCAAAGCACTACACAAGTACTCTCAAAGCACTACACAGTACTCAAAGCACTACACAAGTACTCTCTCAAAGCACTACAAGTACTCAAGACTACAAGTCACCTTCTCAGCACTACAAAGTACTCTCTCAAAGCACTACACAAGTATCTCTCAAAGCACTACACAGTACTCTCACAAAGTACTACACTAAGTACTCTCTCAAAGCACTACAGTCTCAAGCACTACACAAGTATCTCAAAGCACTACACAAGTACTCTCTCAAAGCACTACACAATCTCAAGACTACATACTCTCTCAAAGCACTACACAAGTACTCTCTCAAAGCACTACACAAGTACTCCTCAAAGCACTACACAAGTACTCCTCAAAGCACTACACAAGTACTCCTCAAAGCACTACACAAGTACTCCTCAAAGCACTACACAGTACTCCTCAAAGCACTACACAGTACTCCTCAAAGCACTACACAAGTACTCCTCAAAGTACTACACAAGTACTTCTCAAAGCACTACACAAGTACTCCTCAAAGTACTACACAAGTACTCTCTCAAAGCACTACACAGTACTTCTCAAAGCACTACACAAGTACTCCCTCAAAGTACTACACAAGTACTCTCTCAAAGTACTACACAAGTACTCCCTCAAAGCACTACACAAGTACTCCCTCAAAGTACTACACAAGTACTCTCTCAAAGCACTACACAAGTACTCTCCTCATACTAGGGACTTTTAGATAAACATGAGACTAATTACATAAATGTTAATTTCCTTTTGCCTATAAATTTATCTCGATGAATATCCCAATATTTTCACTTCACACTCTATGTACTCACGTATAATTATATTAACATAATTGGCCAACACGAAAACTTGAGTTACCTTTGTTATAGTTAAGAAAACTAAACATATTTAGGTGGGTGCGTGATGCGAGGAAGGCATCCATATTGCTTAATCCTTGTGTCTCAATGATTGCGATTAATAGTACAGAGTGCTGCGGCATAAGTTGATAATGATAATTAGTGTTGACAGTTTGAAGGCAATCAGAAGAGGCAGTCATAGGTCATCATATGGAAACTAATATCCGAATTTCTTCAATATAAATTTAAAATTATAACATATACGGTCCAAATTTAATTCGATCTTTTCAAAGAGACCACCGATACAATATCGTAAAATACACCAGCAGGTGACGCTTGAGACGGTCACAGGTTGTGTCATGGCGTCAGCAGCAGGTGACGCTTGAGACGGTCACAGGTTGTGTCATGGTGTCAGCAGCAGGTGACGCTTGAGACGGTCACAGGTTGTGTCATGGTGTCAGCAGCAGGTGACTGGATGATAATCACTTGTAATTATCCCATAAAAAGCAGTATTTCATTTTCTCCATTTTTCCCAATAGAGAAACTGGGACCTAAACAAACTAAAATAAATGAAAACTTTTCTCTAAGTTAGACTGACCAACTTCAAAGAGAAAATAAGAAACTTTATGCATGTGTAGAGGAGATAACAGATGTTATAGTCACATCAAAGAACATAAAACTGATTTACACTAAGATAATAAAAGTCAAATACTGATTTATTTCTGTTCAACAGACAGATTCTTCAGTTGTTTGATAGACAGCAATATGATTAATAAAACTGGCATATAATATACACAACCTGGCAGCAACACATTGTTTTCCTTGAGGAAAAACATTAGCACCAAAAGTTTCAAGCCAACCAGAACATGCATTTTCCAGTTATTGCACCGAATCCAAAAAATAATTGGGACTACAAGACCATAAGCCAAGACATATTTCATCCATTTTTCATACGATACATCAGCCATTGAAGACATGCTGTCCACAACTGTTATACTGTAATAAAAAGAAAGATCTAAACCAGAAGGGGTCATATAGCGCCTGTGAAACAGGACACATTTGATCCAGTTAATTGGATGAAGAGCCCCTTAAAAGCATCAAAGAGACCATACTGCAATAAGGTAAAAAAAATAATATTCAATATGTTGGTTAAAAGTTGCAAAAATGGCGGATCAGAGGAGCCATTCTCTGGTAATGACAATGAAACAAAAATATGGGACTGGCCTTTGTGGCACTGTGCAAAGGTCACCAATGAATGCAAAAAGTCCCATAAATCTTGCCCAAGATACATTAAACATATGTTGAAATTTCTGAGCTGATCGAGTATGGCATTCATGAATAATACACAATTTTTTATTATTATTACCAATTTGATTACAACGACAAATATGTCTGCAAGTAAAGGGAACTAATAAGTATTTTTCTGGACCTAAGATGCATCAGCCATTAAATACTGAAACCGTTAATAAAACGTAAACTGAAACTTATTTAACGTAATGTGAAGGGAATAAAAAGGCCATAATGTTTTACACAAATGGTCAGATCTGCTCCTACACATTTGTTCCTCAGATATCGTAGTATTTGTTGTCGCCTTTTATGAACGTTTCAGGATCCCTCACCGAGGAATTTGTCAGTTATTTGAGTTATTCTTTGTTGCTGGGAAGATGTTCACTGACTGCTCATAAGGTTCATGAACATACCGATTAGTTCTAGAATTTTGTCTTTATTGCCATTTAGATGAGGAGTTGTCGAAGTAACGAAAAAATCGAAAAGTTGTAGAAATAAGAAAAATCAAGCAACTTTTCGAAGGTACTCCATCAGGGACACATAATTACTCGAAAAATTCAATAAAATTATTTATTACAAATTGAAAGTATAATAATTAATAAAGAAAAGAACAGTGACTTCAGTGAAGGTGCAAAATAACTTATAGTTGAGTGTGGAAAGTGAAAGACAAATGTAACAGTTTATAACATATGAAACTGTAATGTGAAGTGTTGTTCAGGATGTAAGGTTAACTAATGTTACGTGTGTGTTGAACTGTGAAGTGTTGGTCATGATGTAAGGTTAACTAATGTTACGTGTGTGTTGAACTGTGAAGTGTTGGTCATGATGTAAGGTTAACTAATGTTACGTGAGTGTTGAACTGTGAAGTGTTGGTCATGATGTAAGGTTAACTAATGCTACGTGAGTGTTGAACTGTGAAGTGTTGGTCAGGATGTAAGGTTAACTAATGTTACGTGAGTGTTGAACTGTGAAGTGTTGGTCATGATGTAAGGTTAACTAATGTTACGTGAGTGTTGAACTGTGAAGTGTTGGTCATGATGTAAGGTTAACTAATGTTACGTGTGTGTTGAACTGTGAAGTGTTGGTCATGATGTAAGGTTAACTAATGTTACGTGAGTGTTGAACTGTGAAGTGTTGGTCATGATGTAAGGTTAACTAATGTTACGTGAGTGTTGAACTGTGAAGTGTTGGTCATGATGTAAGGTTAACTAATGTTACGTGTGTGTTGAACTGTGAAGTGTTGGTCATGATGTAAGGTTAACTAATGTTACGTGAGTGTTGAACTGTGAAGTGTTGGTCATGATGTAAGGTTAACTAATGTTACGTGAGTGTTGAACTGTGAAGTGTTGGTCATGATGTAAGGTTAACTAATGCTACGTGAGTGTTGAACTGTGAAGTGTTGGTCAGGATGTAAGGTTAACTAATGTTACGTGAGTGTTGAACTGTGAAGTGTTGGTCAGGATGTAAGGTTAACTAATGTTACGTGTGTGTTGAACTGTGAAGTGTTGGTCATGATGTAAGGTTAACTAATGGTACGTGAGTGTTGAACTGTGAAGTGTTGGTCAGGATGTAAGGTTAACTAATGCTACGTGAGTGTTGAACTGTGAAGTGTTGGTCAGGATGTAAGGTTAACTAATGTTACGTGAGTGTTGAACTGTGAAGTGTTGGTCATGATGTAAGGTTAACTAATGTTACGTGAGTGTTGAACTGTGAAGTGTTGGTCAGGATGTAAGGTTAACTAATGCTACGTGAGTGTTGAACTGTGAAGTGTTGGTCAGGATGTAAGGTTAACTAATGCTACGTGTGTGTTGAACTGTGAAGTGTTGGTCAGGATGTAAGGTTAACTAATGCTACGTGTGTGTTGAACTGTGAAGTGTTGGTCAGGATGTAAGGTTAACTAATGCTACGTGTGTGTTGAACTGTGAAGTGTTGGTCAGGATGTAAGGTTAACTAATGCTACGTGTGTGTTGAACTGGAGGTGAAAGTTAATATTAAACTACTGCTAAGGAGTTATTTATCAATAAAGGTAGAAAATTAAAACGCGATATAAAATTAGGTAAAAACAATGCAACGTAATCAACTGAATAAAACAACAATAATAATATGAATAATAAATTATGGATAAAATGGCGATATTCCACTATCACTAACAGAATTAATTCTTGAGTTAGTGGGAAGCTGGACATCCTCAACAGTAATTATAACTACTATTATATATTTTTATTCACTTAATAATTCCTCCATTTCACCTCCTACAATATCTCTTGGAAAAGATACATATTCAATATAATGAAGGGATCCAGGGAAACCGGTTATTGATTTAGTTGGACTTGAGTCCTGGAAATTGAAAGTACAATGCCTGCACTTTAAAGGAGGGGTCTGGGATAGTCACAGTTTGGAGGGACTTATTCTAAACTGTCGTATCTGAGAGCCTCTGCAAAGACAGTGATTATGTATAAGTTAGGTGAAAGTGTTGAATAATGATGAAAGTATTTTCTTCTTTTTTGTAATTTTCTCTCTTTTTGGGTCACCCTGCCTCGGTGGGAGACGGCCGACTTGTTGAAAACAAAAAATCAGCAACTTTCTACTTTTGATCAGTGAAAGTATCGGTAATTTCTTGACACAAAAATGGGAGACGGGAAGTTAGTCTTGACTTCTACCTGGTGATCTCAACACCTGTCAGGTGTTGACCTGTAAATATGTTCATGGCACCAGTAAACATTTGCGATACTTCACAGGTATCACTGTTATTCAGCTATTAAATCTATCCTGGGCTCTTTACATATTTACTTCATTTTTCTCAATTTTCCTGCTTGTGTGTGTATGAGTGTGTGTACTCACCTAGTTGTACTCACCTAGTTGTGGTTGCAGGGGTCGAGTCATAGCTCATGGCCCCGCCTCTTCACTGGCCGCTACTGAGTCACTCTCCCTGCGCAATGAACTTTATCATACCTCTTCTTAAAGCTATGTATGGAGCCTGCCTTCACTACATCGCTTCCTAAACTATTTCACTTCCCGACCACTCTGTGACTGAAGAAATACTTCCTAACATCTCTGTGATTCATCTGAGTCTTCAACATCCAACTGTGTCCCCTTGTTGCTGTGTCACATCTCTGGAACATTCTGTCTCTGTCCTCTTTTTCAATTCCTCTCAGTATCTTATATGTTGTTATCATGTCCCCCCTATCTCTCCTGTCCTCCAGTGTCGTCAGGTCGATTTCCCTTAACCTCTCCTCGTAGGACATACCCCTTAGCTCCGGGACTAGTCTTGTTGCAAACCTTTGCACTTTCTCGAGCTTCTTCACGTACTTGGCTAGGTGTGGGTTCCAAACTGGTGCTGCATACTCCAGTATGGGCCTAACATACACAGTATACAGGGTCCTGAACGATTCTTTATTAAGATGTCGGAATGCTGTTCTTAGGTTTGCTAGGCGCCCATATGCTGCAGCAGTTATTTGGTTGATGTGCGCCTCAGGAGATGTGCCTGGTGTTATACTCACCCCAAGATCTTTTTCCATGATTGAGGTTTGCAGTCTCTGGCCCCCTAGACTGTACTCCGTCTGCGGTCTCCTTTGCCCTTCCCCAATCTTCACGACATTGCACTTGGTGGGGTTGAACTCAAGGAGCCAATTGCTGGACCAGGCTTGCAGCCTGTCCAGATCCCTTTGTAGTTCTGCCTGGTCCTCGTCCGACTGAATTCTTCTCATCAACTTCACATCATCTGCAAACAGGAACACTTCGGAGTCTATTCCTTCCGTCATGTCGTTCACAAATACCAGAAACAGCACTGGTCCCAGGACTGACCCTTGTGGAACCCCGCTCGTCACCGGCGCCCACTCTGACACCTCTCCACGTACCATGACTCGCTGCTGTCTTCCTGACAGGTATTCCCTGATCCATTGTAGTGCCTTCCCTGTTACCCCTGCCTGGTCCTCCAGCTTCTGCACTAATTTCTTGTGTGAAACTGTGTCAAACGCCTTCTTACAATCCAAGAATATGCAATCTACCCACCCCTCTCTATCTTGTCTTATTGCTGTCACCCTGTCGTAGAACTCCAGTAGGTTTGTGACACAGGATTTTCCGTCCCTAAAACCGTGTTAGCCGTCGTTGATAAGCTCATTCCTTTCTAGGTGCTCCACCACTCTTCTCCTGACTATCTTCTCCATGACCTTGCATACTATACATGTCAGTGACACTGGTCTGTAGTTTAGTGCTACGTTCCTGTCTCCTTTTTTAAAAATTGGAACTACATTTGCTGTCTTCCATACCTCAGGTAGTTGCCCTGTTTCGATAGATGTGTTGAAGATCGTTGTTAGGGGTACACATAGCTCCTCTGCTCCCTCTCTCAGGACCCATGGAGAGATGTTATCCGGCCCCATTGCCTTTGCGGTATCTAGCTCACTTAGTAGAATCTTCACTTCCTCCTCAGTTGTGTGTATTGTGTCCAGCACCTGATGGTGTACCCTACCTCTCCGCCTTTCTGGAGGCCCTTCTATCTCCTCTGTGAACACTTCTTTGAATCTCATGTTGAGTTCCTCACACACTTCACTGTCATTTCTTGTGACCTCCCCTCCTACCTTCCTCAGCCTGATCACCTGGTCCTTGACTGTTGTTCTCCTCCTGATGTGGCTGTACAGCAGCTTTGGATCAGATTTGGCTTTCGCTGCTATGTCATTCTCGTACTGTCTTTGGGCCTCCCTTCTGATCTGTGCATATTCATTTCTGGCTCTATGACTGCTCTCCTTATTCTCCGGGGTCCTTTGTTTTCTGTACCTCTTCCATTCCCTTGCACACTTGGTTTTGGCTTCCCTGCACCATTGGGTGAACCATGGGCTCATCCTGTCTTTTTCGCTTCTCATGTTACCCTTGGGTATAAACCTCTCCTCAGCTTCCTTGCAAATTGTTGTTATATATTCCATCATCTCGTCTACTGACTTCCCTGCCATCTCCCTGTCCCACTGAACTCCGTGCAGGAAGTTCCTCATGCCCACATAGTCACTTTTCTTGTAGTTTGGCTTCATTCGTGCAGCCCTTCCTGTTTGCCCTCCACTTGTAACTCTACTATGTATTCGAAACTTAGAACCATATGATCACTGGCCCCAAGGGGGCTTTCATGTGTGATGTCCTCAATATCTGCACTACTCTGGTAGTGTCTCTTATGTGTTGGTACATGAGATTTTCCAGAACCACTTCCAGCCTCTTAGCCCTCCACGTTTCTTGACCCCCATGTGGCTCTAAGTTCTCCCAATTTAATTTTCCCTTTTGGGTTTGGGGCCCCCCGATCAGTAG
>WNWK01055029.1:0-11382 GCA_009830355.1 Cherax destructor
GGCCCAACTCTTCTTCCTCCGGGGTTTTGGGTTTCCGAATTTGGTCTGGGGTCACGGGGCCTCAACTCTTCTGGTCCTCCTGGGGGGTTTTGCCGCTCGGGTCTGGGGGGCACGGGGCCTCACTCTTCCTGGTCTCTGATTTTTGGGACCTCAATTTGGTCTGGGGGGCCTACCGGGCCTCACTCTTCCAGGGCTCTGGGGGGTTTTGGGACTCGAATTTGTCGTGGGTCACGGGGCCTCCTCTTCCTGGTCCTCTGGGGGGTTTTGGCCCTCGTTTTGGGTTGGAGGGGCAGGGGCCTCACTCTTCCTGGTCTTGGGGGTTTTGGCACTGAATTGGTCTGGGGGTCAAAGGGCCTCCTCTTCCCCGGTCCTCTGGGAGTTTTGGCCAGAATTTGGTCTGGGGGTCCCGGGCCTCGGGTCTTCCCGGTCCTCTGGGGGATTTTTTGGGGCCCCCAATTTGGTCTGTGGGGTCCCAAGGGGGCTCACTCTTCTTTAGTCTCCTGGGGGTTTTTGGGGGCAATTTGGTCTGGGGGGTCCTACGGGGCCTCCCCTCTTCTGGTCTCCCGGGGGTTTTTGGGCCCTTTTAATTGGTCTGGGTTGGGGGCCTCAACTCTTCCATCTCCGGGGGGTTTTTGGGACTTTGAATTTGGTCTGGGGGTCCCGGGCCTCAACTCTTCCTGGTCTCAGGGGGGGTTTTTTGGCACATGGTCTGGGGGTCCCAGGGCCTCAACTCTTCTGGGGCTCCGGAGTTTTGGCACTGGTGGTCTGGGGGTCCACGGGGGCCTCCTCTTCCCGTCCCCTAAGGGGTTTTACCCATTGGTCTGGGGGTCGGGCCTCAAAATCTTCTGTCCTCCTGGGGTTTTGGCCATTTAGGTGGTTGGGGAAAAGGGCTAAAATTTCCGTCTCTGGGGGTTTGGCCCTAATTTGGTCTGGGGGTCAGGCCTCGGCTCCTGGTCCCCCCGGGGGTTTTGGACTTGGTCGGGGGCCTGCGGGGCTCAAACTTCCTGGTCTTTCCCGGGGGGGTTTTGGGCTCATGTCCCGGGGTCACGGGGGCTCCTCTTCCTGGTCTCTGGGGGTTTTTGAAATAATTTGGGCTTGGGGGGCTACGGGGCCTCAGCTCTTCCTTTGGGCCTCCGGGGTTTTTTCATTTTAATTTTCTGGGGGCGCCCGGGCCTCACTTTCTGTCCTCCCCAGGGGTTTTGGCCCTCGGGTGGTTTGGGGTCGGGGGCCCACTCTTCTGGTCTCGGGGGTTTTGGCCCTCGAATTTGGTCTGGGAGTCACGGGGCTTTTCTTTCTGGGGGCCCGGGGGGTTTTGGCGCTCGTTTGGTCTGGGGTCTGGGGCCTCCTTTTTCCTGGTCCTCTGGGGGTTTGGCTTTTGTTTTGTAAAATCAACGGGGGGGCCCTTTTTTCTGGTCTCTGGAGGTTTTGCCCTCCCAAATTTTGGGCTGGGGTCACGGGTTTACCCTTTTGGTCCTCAAGGGGTTTGGCCTTTGAATTTGGGCTGGGGGTCCTAGGGGGTAAACCTTTACGTCTCTGAGGTTTTGCACTTGTTTGGTCTGGGGGTCAAAGGGGCCTCACTCTTCCTGGTCCTCTGGGGGTTTTGGCCGAATTTGGTCTGGGGTCCCCGGTCAACCTTCCTGGTCCTCTGGTTTTGGCCAAACCCCCTGGTCTTTGGGGGCACAAGGCCTCAACTCTTCCTGGTCCTCACGGGGATTTTGGGCGATTTGTTTTGGGGTCAGGGGGCTCATCTTCTGGTCCTCTGGGGGGGGGTTTTGGGCCCTGGTCGGGGTCCAGGGGGGCCCCCAACTTTCTGGTCCTCTGGGGGGTTTTTGGGCCCTTTAATTTGGTCTGGGGTCCCAAAGGGGGCCTCAACTCTTCCTGGTCCTCCTGGGGGTTTTGCTCTGAATTTGGTCTGGGGTCCTAGGGGGGGGGCACTTTTTTCCCTGGTCCCAGAGAGGTTTGGCGCTCAATTTGGTCGGGGGGTCACAAAAAGGCCCCCAACTCTTCTGTCTCAGTTTGTACCCAAATTTTGTCTGGGGGGTCACGGGGGCCTCGGCTTTTTCCCCTGGTCCCGAGGGTTTTGGTTTTCTTTGGTCTGGGGAGCCAGGCCTCAACTCTTCGGCCCTCTGGGTTAGCAATTTGTCTGGGGGTCGCGGGGAACCGTGGCCGTCAAAAGCAGGCAACGCCCCAGGCAGGGCAGCCCCGGGGGCAGGGCCCCGGGACAGCCGGGAGAAGCCCCGAAGCCAGAAGACGGGAAGGGCCCCAGGCGGGCTCGGAGGCCGGGAAAGGTTGACCCCTCGCCACAGCCCGCCAATAAAACCTAGGGAGGCAATTTGAGGCCCCGGCGGGGGGACCGAGAGTAAAAACCGAGAGCCGGGGAAGACGAGCCCCAGCCACCATTGGCCCCCAGGAGGACCAAAGAACAGGATGAGGAATTTTCGACACAAGGTAAAAGGGGCCCAGAACCGTGTACCCGAGCCGGTTATGGACCCGGGGCCAAACGATTACCACCCGGCTCCGGGCCGGGCCCCCAGAAAACCGAGCGGGTGAGCCCATGCCCCGAGACCATGTTGCCCCCAAGGGCCGGAAGGTGAGCCCCATGGGCAAAGCAGAGCCTTTGAGGCGGCAAGACGGGCTAATAAACCCCAGGACCAGTAACCCCATGGGAAAACAGGCCACCAGGGGCCCCAGGCCGGGGGTGAGGCCAGGAACCGGAGTCAACCCCCGGAGGACCAGAAGATGAGCCCCAGAGGACCAAATTCGGGGGCAAACCCGGAGGACCAGGAAGGTTGAGGCCCCCAGGGGGACCCCGAGCCCCATTGGGAAAAACCCCCCCCAGGAGGACCAGGAAGAGTTGAGCCCCATAGGACCCCCGGACCAAATTCGGTGGCCAAAAACCCCCCCAGGAGAGACCAGGCCCCCGGGGGCCATTTCAGTGGCAACCCCCGGGGGAGGAGGGGGGAAAAGTTGAGCCCCATGCGGGCCAAGCCCCGGCAACCCAGAGGCAAGGAATTTAGCAGGGGGGAAAACCAAAACCCCCCGGGGAAAGGAGGGGGGAAGTTGCCTTTCCAGAACCGAAACCAAAAAAACCCAGAAGCAAAGGTGAGGCCCCCAGCAGGTTTGGCCCCCCCCAAAGGACAAAGGAGAGTTGAAAACCTTAGGCCCCAGGACCAAATTCGAGTGGCCCAAGCCCCCGGGAGGACCAGGAAGAGTTGAGGCCCCATAGGACCCCCCGACCAAAATTCGAATAGCCAAAACCCCAGGGGGGACCAGGAAGAGTTGAGGCCCCCCTAGGACCCCAGGACCAAATTCGAGTAGGGCCAAAACCACAGGAGGACCAGGAAGAGTTGAGGCCCCATAGGACCCCCAGACCAAGTTCGGTGGAAACCCCAGGAGGACCAGGAAGAGTTGGGGCCCCATGGACCCAGGGCCAAGTCGAGTGGCAAAACCCAGGAGGGGCCAGGAAGAGTTGAGGCCCCCATAGGACCCCCAGACCAAAGTTTAGTGGCCAGAAACCACAGGAGGACCAGGGGAGAGTTGAGGCCCCATAGGACCCCCGGCCAGGTCGAGTGGCAAAACCCGGGAGGACCAGGAAGAGTTGAGGCCCCCGTAGGACCCCCAGACCAAGTGAATAGGGCCAAAAACCCCCAGGGAGGACCAGGAAGAGTTGAGGCCCCATGGACCAGACCAAGTGAGTGGCAAAAGCCCAGGGGGACCAGGAAGAGTTGAGGCCCCATAGGACCCCAGACCAAATTCGAGTGGCCAAACCCCAGGAGGACCAGGAAGAGTTGAGGCCCCATAGGACCCCCAGGACCAAATTGAGTGGCCAAAACCCCCAGGAGGACCAGGAAGAGTTGAGGCCCGAGGACCCCGACCAATTCGAGTAGCCAAAACCCCCCAGGAGGACCAGGAAGAGTTGAGGCCCCGCAGGACCCCCAGACCAAATTCGAGTGGCCAAAACCCCAGGAGGACCAGGAAGAGTTGAGGCCCCTAGGACCCCGGACCAAATGTGGCCAGAAAACCCCAGGAGGACCAGGAAGAGTTGAGGCCCCGTGGACCCCCGAGACCAAATTCGAGTGGCCAAACCCCCAGGGACCAGGAAGAGTTGAGGCCCCGTGGACCCCAGACCAAATTCGAGTGGCAAAAACCCAGGGAAGGACCAGGAAGAGTTGAGGCCCCGTAGGACCCTCGAGACCAAATTAGTGCCAAGCCACCACGGGACCAGAAAGTTGAGGCCCCGTAGGACCCCGAGACCAAGTCGGTGGCAAACCCCCAGGACCAGGAAGAGTTGAGGCCCGTAGGACCAGCCAAATTGAGTGCAACCCCAAAGGACCAGGAAGGTTGAGGCCCCGTACCCCAGACCAAATTCGAGTGGCAAAAACCCAGGAGGACCAGGAAGAGTTGAGCCCCGTAGGACCCCAGACCAATTCGAGTGGCCAAAACCACGGAGGACCAGGAAGAGTTGAGGCCCCATAGGACCCCCGGACCAAATTCGAGTGGCAAAACCCCCAGGAGGACCAGGAAGAGTTGAGGCCCCTGGACCCCAGGACCAAGTCGAGTGGCCAAAAACCCCCGGAGGACCAGGAAGAGTTGAGGCCCCGTGGACCCAGACCAGTTCGAGTGGCAAAGCCCCAGGAGGACCAGGAAGAGTTGAGGCCCCGTTGGACCCCACGGACCAAATTCGAGTGGCCAAAAAACCCCCCAGGAGGACCAGGAAGAGTTGAGGCCCCCGTAGGACCCCAGAGACCAAATTCGAGTGGCCAAAAACCCCAGGAGGACCAGGAAGAGTTGAGGCCCCCGTAGGACCCCAGACCAAATTGAGTGGCCAAAACCCCCAAAGAGGACCAGGAAGAGTTGAGGCCCCGTAGGACCCCAGGACCAAGTCGAGTGGCCCAAACCCGAGGACCAGGAAGAGTTGAGGCCCCGTAGGACCCCAGACCAAATTGAGTGGCCAAAAACCCCCAAAGGACCAGGAAGAGTTGAGGCATCCGTAGGACCCCCAAACCAAATTTGAGTAGCCAGCCCCAGGAGGACCAGGAAGAGTTGAGGCCCGTAGGACCCCAGACCAAGTCGAGTAGCCAAACCCCCAAAAGGACAAGGAAGAGTTGAGGCCCCGTAGGACCCCCAGACCAAATTCGAGTAGCCAAACCCCCGGGGGACCAGGAAGAGTTGAGGCCCCGTAGGACCCCAGACCAAATTCGAGTGGCCAAAAACCCCCCCAAAAGGACCAGGAAGAGTTGAGGCACCCATAGGACCCCCCAAACCAAATTTGAGTGGCCAAAAACCCTCCAGGAGGACCAGGAAGAGTTGAGGCCCCTGTAGGACCCCCCAGACCAAATTCGAGTGGCCAAAAACACCCCCAGGGGGACCAGGAAGAGTTGAGGCCCCTGTAGGACCCCCCAGACCAAATTCGAGTGGCCAAAAAAAAACCAAAAGGACCAGGAAGAGTTGAGGCCCCCGTAGGACCCCCCAGACCAAATTTGAGTGGCCAAAACCTCTCAGGGGGCCAGGGAAGAGTTGAGGCCCCTGTAGGACCCCCCAGACCAAATTTGAGTGGCCAAAAACCCCCCAAGGGAGACCAGGAAGAGCTGAGGCCCCCGTACGACCACCCAGACCAAATTCGAGTGGCCAAAACACCCCCAAAGGACCAGGAAGAGTTGAGGCCCCATGGACCCCAGACCAAATTCGAGTGGCCAAAAACCCCCCCAAAAGGATCAGGAAGAGTTAAGGCCCCTGTAGGACCCCCAGACCAAATTCGAGTGGCCAAAAACCCCCCCCAAAAGGACCAGGAAGAGTTGAAGCCCCCATAGGACCCCCCAGACCAAATTTGAGTGGCAAAAACCCCAAAAAGGACCAGGAAAGTTGAGGCCCCGTAGGACCCCCAGACCAAATTCGAGTGGTCAAACCCCCAAAGGACCAGGAAGAGTTGAGGCACTGTAGGACCCCCAGACCTAATTAGATTGGCCAAAAACCCCCAGGGGGACCAGGAAGAGATTGAGGCCCCGTAGGACCCCCAGACCAAATTCGAGTGGCCAAAACCCCCAAAGGACCAGGAAGAGTTGAGGCCCGTGGGGACCCCCAGACCAATTCGAGTTGCCAAAAAACCCCCAGGGGGACCAGGAAGAGTTGAGGCCCCGTAGGACCCCGAGACCAAATTTGAGTGCCAAAAACCCCCAGTGGGACCAGGAAGAGTTGAGGCCCCGTAGGACCCCGAGACCAAATTCAAGGGCCAAAACCCCCAGGGGACAGGAAAAGTTGATTTCCGTAGGACCCCCCGACCAATTCGAGTAGCCAAAAACGCCCCAAAAGGACCAGGAAGAGTTGAGGCCCCATAGGACCCCAGACAAAATTCGAGTGGCCAAACCCCCTCAAAGGACCAGGAAGAGTTGAGGCCCCTGTAGGACCCCCAGACCAAATTCAGTGGCCAACCCCAAAGGACCAGGAAGAGTTGAGGCCATAGGATCCCCCAGACCAATTCGAGTGGCCAAACCCTCAAAAAGCCATGAAGAGTTGAGGCCCCATAGGACCCTCCAGGACCAAATTTGAGTGGCCAAAACCCCCAAAGGACAGGAAAGATTGAGGCCCCTGTAGGACCCCAGACCAAATTAGAGTGGCCACCCCAAAAAGGACCAGGAAAAGTTGAGGCCCCGTAGGACCCCAGACCAATGAGTGGCCAAAAGCCCCCAGGAGGATCAGGAAGAGTTGAAGCCCGTGGACCCCCAGACCAAATTTGAGTGGCCAAAAACCCCCAAAAGGACCAGGAAGAGTTGAGGCCCCTGTAGGATCCCCAGACCAAATTCGAGTGGCCAAAACCCCCCAAAAGGACCAGGAAGAGTTGGGCCCCGTGCCCCAGATTAAATTTGAGTGGCCAAAAACCCCCCAAAGGACCAGGAAGAGTTAAGGCCCCGTAGGACCCCAGACCAAATTTGAGTGGCCAAAACCCCCAAAAGGACCAGGAAGAGTTGAGGCCCCGTAGGACCCCTCAGACCAAATTTGAGTGGCCAAAAACCCCCAGGGGGACCAGGAAGAGTTGAGGCCCCCGTAGGACCCCCAGACCAAATTTGAGTGGCCAAAACCCCCAAAAGAACCAGGAAGAGTTGAGGCCCCCGTAGGACCCCCAGACCAATTCGAGTGCCAAAAACCCCCAAAGGACCAGGAAGAGTTGAGGCCCCGTAGGACCCCAGACCAAATTCGAGTGGCCAAAGCCCCCAGGAGGATCAGGAAGAGTTGAGGCCCCGTAGGACCCCAGACCAAATTGAGTAGCCAAAACCCCCAGGAGGACCAGGAAGAGTTGAGGCCCCGTAGGACCCCCAGACCAAATTCGGTAGCCAAAACCCCCAGTGGGACCAGGAAGAGTTGAGGCCCCGTAGGACCCCCTAGACCAAATTCAAGTGGCCAGAAAACTCCACAGGGGACCAGGAAGAGTTGAGGCCCTGTAGGACCCCAGACCAAATTGAGTGGCAAAAAAAACCCAAAGGACCAGGAAGAGTTGAGGCCCCCGTAGGACCCCCAGACCAAATTCGAGTGGCCAAAAACCCCCAAAAAGACCAGGAAGAGTTGAGGCCCCTGTAGGACCCCCCAGACCAAATTCAAGTGGCCAAAGCCCCAGGAGGACCAGGAAGAGTTTAGGCCCCGTAGGACCCCAGACCAAATTCGAGTGGCCAAAACCCCCAGGGGGACCAGGAAGAGTTGAGGCCTCCGTAGGACCCCCGAGACCAAATTCAGTGGCCAAAACCCCCAAAGGACCAGGAAGAGTTGAGGCCCCCGTAGGACCCCGAGACCAATCGAGTGGCAAAAACCCCCAAAAGGACCAGGAAGAGTTGAGGCCCCCGTAGGACCCCAGACCAAGTCGAGTGGCCAAAAACCAGTCCCAGGAGGATCAGGAAGAGTTGAGGCCCCGTAGGACCCCAGGACCAAAATCGAGTGGCAACCCCCAGGGGACCAGGAAGAGTTGAGGCCCCATAGGACCCCACCAAATTCAAGTAGCAAAACGCAGTGGGACCAGGAAGAGTTGAGGCCCCGTAGGACCCCTAGACCAAATTCAAGTGGCGAAAACTCCCTCGGGGACCAGGAAGAGTTGAGGCCCTGTAGGACCCCAGACCAAATTCAAGTGGCAAAAAACCCAAAAAGGGCCAGGAAGAGTTGTGGCACCGTAGGACCCCGGACCAAGTCGAGTGGCCAAAAACCCCAAAAAAGACCAGGAAGAGTTGAGGCCCCATAGGACCCCCAGACCAAATTCGAGTGGCCAAAAAACCCCCAGGAGGACCAGGAAGAGTTGAGGCCCCCGTAGGACCCCCAGAAAAAGAGTGGCCAAAAACCCCCCGGGGGGCCAGGAAAAGATTGAGGCCCCGTAGGACCCACGAGCCGAGTGGGTAGCCAAACCCCCCGTGGGGGCCCCGAAGAGTTGAGGCCCCCCTAGGACCCCCGGCCTCGGGCCCACCCAGGACCGGGAAGTTGAGGCCCAGTAGGACCCCCAGACCAAGTGAGTGGCCAACCACACAAAAGGGCCAGAAGAGTTGAGGCCCCGTGAACCCGGACCAGAATTTGAGTGGCAAGCCGAAAGGACCAGGAAGAGTTGAGGCCCCTGTAGGACCCCCCAAACCAAATTCGAGTGGCCAAAAAACCCAGGAGGACCAGGAAGAGTTGAGGCCCTTGTAGGACCCCCCAGACCAAATTCGAGTGGCCAAAAACCCCCCCAAGGGTACCAGGAAGAGTTGAGGCCCCTGTAGGAACCCCAGACCAAATTCGAGTGGCCAAAAACCCCCCCAAAAGGACCAGGAAGAGTTGAAGCCTCCGTAGGACCCCAGACCAAATTCGAGTGGCCAAAAAACCCAGGGGACCAGGAAGAGTTGAGGCCCCCGTAGGACCCCCCAGACCAAATTTCAGTGGCCAAAACCCCCCAAAAGGACCAGAAAGAGTTGAGGCCTCTCTGGAGCCCCCAGACCAAATTCGAGTGGCCAAAAACCCCCCAAGGAGGACCAGGAAGAGTTGAAGCCCCCGTAGGACCCCCAGACCAAATTCGAGTGGCCAAAACCCCCCAAAGGGACCAGGAAGAGTTGAGGCCCCAGTAGGACCCCAGACCAATTGAGTGGCTAAAATTATTATTATTATTATAATCAAATAGAAGCACTAAACCACAGGGGTTATACAGCGCTGCAGGTTATATTAGGATACAGGGAGAGTGGGTTGTAAGAGGAGATGGACGGTTAGTAGGGTATGGGTGCAAGATTACGGTGGATAGTGCAGGGGTGGAGGGTAGCAAGAGATCAGGTAGAAGGGACTGAGGAGGTGCTAGAGGTATAATCTTCAGAGTTTGTGTAGTAAGTCAGTTTCTGTCAAAAAGTCAATGAGAGAGTCAGGATTAAAAGGAGGTCCATCTGCAAGAAGGAAGGTAAAGAAAGGGCCGCAGAGCGAAGACGTCGTTGGAGGTAAATTCTGCGTGCTCGTTGATAAGTGGGCAGTCCAACAGGATATGTCGAACAGACACTGGAACCTGACAATGCTCACAGAGAGGGCAGGGAGCCTCTCCATGAGATACCCGTGAGTAAGACGAGTGTGGCCGATGCGAAGACGGGAGAGTGTAGTCTCCCAACCTGACATTGGTGACAAGAAGAAGGCCAGAAACCTATAACGGGTTTAATAGAATGAAGTTTGTTATTCAGCAGGTCAGACCAGCGTTGTTGCCAACGGTGCGAAGGTGGGTAGCAATGACCGCAAAATAGTCCGTGAAAGGGAAAACCTCTATATGAAACTGGAAGGTCATGTACTGCTGACCGCGCAGCAGTGTCTGCCTGTTCATTGCCCTGTACGTCAACATGACCAGGGACCAACAAAAGACAATATCTTTATGCTTGCTAAAGATACGGCGTAACCAAAGGTGGAATAGAAGAACTAGGGGTGAGGTGTATCAATTTTACGGATAGCCTGTAAAGCACTAAGGAGTCTGAAACGACCACAAATGGTGATACAGGCATAGATGCAATACGGATAAGTGCCACAAGAATGGCATACAATTCAGCCGTAAATATGCTAGCGAGGTAATAGATGCCCTCGTACGAGCATGTCCGGAAACACTGCTGCGAATCCGAGCGCCGTCAGATGACTTTGAATCATCGGTGTATACTGCGATAGCATGGGAATGAGCGGAAATGGTCTAGAAAGAAAGAGCGAAGCCGCCGTAGGCAGTTGGAGCTTCGCGCAAGGTAGAGAATAGAACAGACACGGACAGCAGGAACTTCCCAAGGGGTAGAGGAAAGGTGAAGCCACATGAACATATAAAGGCGGAAGCCGAAGGGAAGACAAGAGTGAATGCAGACGAACAGAAAAGGGATGAAGTAAACAGGGCGACGAACAAATAACGGCGTCTACTAACATCTGTGACAATCCTATACATGGAAGGATTGCGGAGGTCATGAAGCGAACATAATAGCGAATGCAATGTGCCTCGCGACGATCGGACAAGGATGGAATGTTCGCTTCTACATAGAGGCTCTCAACCGGGAAGAACGAAAAGCACCAAGGTATAAGCATAATCCTGGTGATGGATGGGATTAAGGCTGGAAAGAGTGGCAGGAGAGGCTGCCGAATATATCTGGTCACCATAATCGTCGATTTCGATAGAAGTTAGCCCCCATGAAAGATGTGCGAGGGTTTTAAGAAGGTTCAGCCGGCTATGACAAGTCGCCTTCAGAGAGTAATGTGAGTTTCCAGGACAATCTGAGGTCAAACAGGAGGCCGAGAAACCTGACTATCACGTTCTGGGATACGTGAGCCGTATAGGTACAATGGATGATCAGAGATCACTGAACGTCTAGTGAACGTAATTTGATGAGTTTTGCCACTAGAAAATTTAAACCCTGAGTGGTGGCCCAATCAGAAACCGGGTTGATGGCATGCTGGAGAAACTGCAATGAGGTGACAGTCAGCACCTGCACAAGCTATAGCAAAGTCATCCACATAGGCGATGACCAAATATTGGATGGGAGAACAGATGCCAGATTATTTATAGCAAGCAGAAAAAGTGTTGTGCTCAGAACACATCCCTGGGACACCTTCAGCTTGGACAAATTCCGGGAGAGTTCATTACTAACCCGGACCGGAAATGTCTGTCAGTTAAGAAAGCCTTAAGAAAGAATGGTAGGTTGCCTCGGAGGCTAAGGAGTGGGCCTGGGCCAAGATATTATATCTCAAGTTGTATCATAAGCCTTCTCAAGGTCGAAAAGATAGCGATAACCGAATGGTTATTCGCAAACATTACGAATATACGTATCCAAGCGCAGCAAGGGTCAATGCAGAACGGCCCTTACGGAAGCCATACTGACTAGGAGAGACTATTGTGAGTCTCTAAATACCACATCAAACGTCTATTAACTAGCGTTCCAT
>WNWK01055030.1:0-11382 GCA_009830355.1 Cherax destructor
CCCTATCCATAAACTTAATCTGACTATCCCCAACAAAAAAATTTCTTACCTCGACTGGGGGTTTAGACGTTCCGACGGTTTTTGTGAATGGTCTTCGCGGGATGTTTCACATTCGTCTGATAACAAGGAAAAAGGTTGTTGGTTTTCCAGTCCCCTGGACCTTCTTCAACTTCAGCCGCCCTTCAGATTCAAAAGCATCCATTCGTTGGTCTGATCATCGGCGACATTGTTCGGGATAATCCTTGCATATACCCTTCAAACGTTGAATCTCTCTTCTAGCTTCCGTTAATTCCGCCTTCATTTGGAGATATAGCTGCTCGTAGTCGGGGAAAACCATCACCCAATCTCAGGTAGCTAATAACGGAAGCACAGAAAAATGGTTCAGTCCACAAAAGGCCTAGGCACTAGGCCCCAAAGGTTAACAATTGTACATTTGGGTTTATATCTACATTTCAATTATCTGTTACAAGCAAATTTAGGAAATTTGCTTAGTACAAATGTATCTTATTTCATGAATAAGATATCTTGACATGTCACATAGGTTATTATACTGTCTATCTCTATATTCCTCAATAAGTGGACAATTTAAAGCACATAGTGCTCAAAAACAGTGACCATATGCCTGATCACATAATTTGCATTTAGTTTGATCATCATCGTGTATCTCCCAAACTGCCAGAAGTACTTGTAGCCAACCCTAAGCCTGGCCACTACAACATCAGTCAGTCTGTTCACATTGCAAGTTGCTCCATAAACATACTTATCTACATTCATTTTATCATAGTGGGTTATAGATCTATGGCTTCTAACTGCATTCCTATAGCTATCATTTTCATTATTTATTTCTCTCTAATATTATTCCTAATGCTAGACACAGATATACCAAAGTTATATTCTACATTCTCCTTATGGGTGCTCTTCTTGGCTAACATATCAACTTTATCATGAAGGGTAATCAATGTTGACGGAATCCATAGCAAATTACATTAGTTCCTTTGCCCCGGAGATATATAACAATAATAATAACAGCTGGCAGTTGACCTCAGATGACCTGGTGATTAATAAAGTCAATTATTCCACACATCAAAATTAATTCTCTTTCTTCAGTGGTAATTAATAAAGGCCCTTGAGGTTTACCGCCCCCCCGGGGCCCCAGAAACACTTCCGTCTTGAATATATTAATTGTTTAATGCCCCCACTTTATTTTCCTTATTTCTCGTAATTATATAATTTTTTTACGTGTCAAAATCTGCCCAAGTCAAATATATTAGCATTTGGGAATTATTATAATTATTATAATTTCGTTTTAAATTAAAAATTTGCATAAATTCTTAAAAAAGTCGATTATGAAGGGAAACTTTGGTAAAAAAATAATTAAATGGGGTAACTTTAATAAGGCGTACATCAGTAGTTAGACTGTTGGGTTTAGTCCTGACTTTCTCTTCTACTTCAGTTCTTCCTCTCACCGGCTATTCTTCTTCTGTCCCCCTTCCCCCTCCCCCCTAGTGGCTCCTTACCTGAGAGTCTCAACTGAACTGAATAACTTTAATTAAAAAAATAATGTTTATAGATAGAAAATAAAGGTAACTTCAGTAAAAATTAATAATTATGTATAATCAAGTGGCCTGAGGATGGTCCCTGTCTATCATCAACAACATTATCTATCGTCTTCCTCCCCACCATCACAATACCCTCCCCCCATCACAACAATATCCTCCCCACCAACACAACAATATCCCCCCCACCATCCCAATATCCTCCCCACCAACACAACAATATCCTCCCCACCAACACAACAATATCCTCCCCACCATCACAATACCCCCCCCACCACAACAATATCCTCCCCACCAACACAACAATATAATCCCACCAACACAATATCCTCCCCACCAACACAATATCCTCCCCACCAACACAACAATATCCTCCCCACCAACACAACAGTATCCTCCCACCAATACCTGGGTATACCTGGAGGGGTTCCCGGGGTCAACGCCCTGCGGCCCGGTCTGTGACCAGGCCTTATGTTGGACAGAGCCTAATCAACCAGGCTGTTACTGCTTACCGCACGCAGTCCAACGTACGAACCACAGTCTGGCTGGTCAGGTACCGACTTGAGGTGCCTGTCCAGTGCCTGAAGACAGCCAGGGGTTTGTTGGTAATCCCCCTGATGTATGCTGGGAGGCAGTTGAACAATCTTGGGCCCTGACACTTATTGTGTCTCTCAACGTGCTAGTGGCACCCTGCTTATCACTGGGGGATGTTACATCGCCTCCCACCAACACAATATCCTCCCCCCAAAACAACAATATCCTCCACACCAACACAATATCCTCCCCACCAACACAATATCCTCCCACCATTGATGTCAGGAAGCATTTCTTCAGCCACAGATTTGTCAGGAAGTGGAATAGTCTAAGAAAGATATAGTGGGCAGGAACCATACAGAGTTTTAAGACGAGGTATGATAAAGCTCATGGAGCAGGAGAGCAGAGACCAGTAGCGGACAGCGAAGAGGCGGGCCAGGAGCTGAGTCTCGGGCCCCTGCAACCACAATTAGGTGAGGGACCAACACAATATCCTCCCCACCAACACAATACCCTCCCCACCATCACAACAATATCCTCCCCCCACACCCCTCCCTGGATGACTAGTCAGAGTTAGAAATTACACTAAGAGAGAGAGAGAGAGAGAGAGAGAGACAAAAGACAGGCGAGACGAGAGTCAGTTGTCACTTTAACAGTTAACCGTCAGGGGGGCTGTTAACTAACACTTAACAGTCAGGTGTGACTGTTAACTTTGATTAAGTCACAACGACTTTCGTAACAATTAACATCACACCTGACGTTCGTAACAATTAACAGTCCACCCGACGTTAACAGTAACAATTAACAGTCACACCTGACAGTTAACAGTAACAATTAACAGTCACCTGACAGTTAACAGTCGCAGTTAACAGTCACATTTAACAGTAACAGTCACAGTTAACAGTAAAGTTAACAGCAACAGCTAACAGTAACAGTTAAAGTAACAGTCAACAGTCACATTTAACAGTCACAGTTAACAATAACATTCAACAGTCACAAGTCACAGTTAACAGTAACAGTTACAACTAACAGTTAACAGTCACAAGTCACAGTTAACAGTCACAGTTAAGACAGTTAACCGTGATAGTTAACAAAAACAGCTAAGACACAGTTAACAGTCACAACTAACAGTAACAGTTAAGACAGTCACAGGTAAAATATGTTAAAGTGAACTATGACCTTCAGACTGACTGGTCATCTCCCAAGTGACTTTCTGAACTTTACAAACTTATACATAACACAACTAACTCTAAACTATCTATCTATCTATCTATCTATATATATATATATATATATATATATATATATATATATATATATATATATATATATATATGTATATATATATATATATTATACAAATATGGCAAACAAGCGTCAAAACAATCAAGGAAGATGAATGATACCTCTAGGCCTTTCGTGTTGCAATCAAAGACGTCAGGAGCTTGCAATGCGAAAAAGAAGTGGTGCAAGAAAAACAATCCGACGATGTCTGTGAAGGCTGGAAAATAGAGTTGACAGTGTCTGTGAAGGCTAGAAGTAGAGTAGACAGTGTCTCTGAAGGCTAAAAGAGGGTAGACAGTGTCTCTGAATAAAAAGCGTAGACAGTGTCTGTGGGCCCAGAAAATAGGGTAGACAGTGTCTGTAAAGGCTAGAATAGAGTAGACAGGCCCTGAAAGGGTAAAAAATGGGGACAGTGTCTCGAAGGTGAAGTAGGGTGCAGTGTCTTTAAGGGTAAATAAAATAGCAGTGTCTTTAAGGCTAGAAGTAGAGTAGACAGTGTCTCTGAAGGCTAGAAGTGGAGTAGACAGTGTCTGTGAGGGGTAGAATAGAGTAGACAGTGCCCTGAAGACTAAAATAGGGTAACAGTGTCTGTGGGCTAAAAGGGGGGTAGACAGTGTCTGTAAGGCTACAAGTAATTAGACGGGCTTTAAGGCTAGAAGAGAGGAGACAGTGTCTCTGAAGGTAGAAGAGTGACAGTGTCTGTAAGGGGTAAATGGGTGACAGTGTCTGTAAAGGGTGGGAAATAGGGGGAAAAATGCTATGAAATAAAATAGAGTAGAAGTGTCTTAAAACTAAAAAAGTAGACAGTCTGTGGGCTAGAAGTAGATAGACAGTGTCTCTGAAGGTAAGTAAGGTAGACAGTGTCTCTGAAGGTAGAAGTAGAGTAGACGTGCTGTGAAAGGTATAAGTGAGTGACAGTGTCTCTTAAGGCTAGAAGTAGAATAGACAGTGTCTGTGAAGGCTAAAATAGGGTAGACAGTTCTTTAAGGCTTAAGAGACAGTGTCTCTGAAGGCTAGAAGTGAGTAGACAGTCTGTGAAGGCGAGAAGTAGGGGACAGTGTCTGTAAAGGAATGGGGGGACAGTGTCTGTGAAGGCTAAAGTAGGGTGACAGTGTCTTGAAGGGTAAAATAGAGTAGACGGGGGTCTCTGAACAGAAGTAGGGTGACAGTGTCTCTGAAGGCCAGAAGAGAGAACAGTGTCTGTGAAGGCGGAAATAGGGTGACAGTGTCTGTGGGGGGGAATAGGGGGACAGTGTCTGTGAAGGCTGGAAGTAGGGTAGACAGTGTCTATGAAGGCAGAAAGAGCGTGTCTCTGAAGGCTGAAAGAGAGACAGTCTGTGAAGGCGAGAAGTAGGGGACAGTGTCTGTGAAGGCGAGAAGTAGGGATACAGTGTCTGTGAAGGCTAGAAGAGGGAGACAGTGTCTATGAAAGGGAAAAAGGGGGGGAAATGTCTCTGAAGGCTAAAATAGGGGAGACAGTGTCTCTGAAGGCAAAAAGAGGCAGTGTATGAGAAGGCGGGAAATAGGGGGCATTCTGTGAAGGCGAGAAGAGGGTAGACAATGTCTGTGAAGGGAGAAGTAGGGGAGACAGTGTCTCTGAAGGCTAAAATAGGGTAGCAGTGTCTTTAATCCTGAAGTAGGGTAGACAGTGTCTATGAAGGCATAGGGTAGACAGTGTCTGTGAAGGCTAGAAGTAAGTAGACAGTGTCTCTGAAGGCTAGAAGTAAGTAACAGTGTCTGTGAAGGGATGAGTAGACAGTGTCTCTGAAGGCTAGAATAGGGTGACAGTGTCTGTGAAGGCTAAAATAGGGTGGCAGTTCTCTGAATCCTAGAAATAGGGTAACAGTGTCTATGAAGGCTAGAAATAGGGTAGACAGTGTCTGTGAAACCCCGTAGGGGACAGTGTCTATGAACTGTGGGGGAAGTGTCTGCGAAAGGGTGGTATAGGGTAGCAGTGTCTATGAAGGCCGTGGGGGACAGTGTCAAGAAAGGCTACAATGGGTAGACAGTGTCTGTGAATCCTAAAATAGGGTAGACAGTGTCTATGAATCAATAGGGTAGACAGTGTCTATGAAGGCTAAAAAGGGGAGACAGTGTCTGTGAAGGCTGAAAGTAGGGTAGACAGTGTCTGTGAAGGCTAAAGGGAGGGGAGACAGGGCTGTGAAAATAGATGTGGGTAGACAGAAAACTGGGGTTGGTTAGATAGTTCTACAGAGGGCCAGCGACAGGATAACTGCGTGATCCTAACATTATAGAAAAAAAGCAATACTGGTGTCACAACACTGGTGTCACAACACTGGTGTCAGCAACATGGGTTTAGCAACACTGGGTCAGCAACACTGGTGTCAGCAATACTTCAGTAACACTGGTGTCCAAAAACTGGGTCACAACACTGGTGTCAGCAATACTGGTCAGTCACTGGTGTCACAATACTGGGCACAATACGGTGTCAGTAACCTGGTGTCAGCAACACTGGTGTTAGCCCGGTGTCAGCAACACTGGTGTCAGCAACCTGGTGTCACAATACTGGTGTAACACTGGTGTCAGCAATACTGGTGTCAGCAACACTGGTGTCAGCAATCTTTTCAGCAACACTGGTGTAGCAATACTGGTCAGTAACACTGGTGTGCAACACTGGTGTCAGCAATACTGGTTCACAACACTGGTGCCAGCAACACTGGTGTCAGCCCCTGGTGTCAGCAACACTTTGTCAGTAACACTGTGTCAAACACTGGTGTCAGCAACACTGGTGTCACAACACTGGTGTCAGCGCACTGGTGTCAGCCATTGGTATGAGCAACAATGGTGTCAGTAACCTGGTGTCAGCAACACTGGTGTCAGCAACACTGGTGTCACAACACTGGTGTCAGCAACACTGGTGTCACCACACGGTGCAGCAACACTGGTGTAAAAACACTGTTGTCCCAACATTGGGGTCAGCAACACTGGTGTCAGCAAATGGTGTCAGTAACCTGGTGTAGCAACACTGGTGTCTAACACTGGTGTCCAACACGGGGAAAACAACACTGGTGTCAGCAAACTGGTGTCAGCAACACTGGTGTCAGCAATACTTGTCACCCCTGGTGTCAGAAACAATGGTGTCAGCAACACTGTTGTCAGCAACTGGTGTCAGTAACACTGGTTCAGAACCCTGGTGTCAGCAACACTGGTGTCAGAAACACTGGTGACACAACACTGGTGTCACAATACTGGTGTCAGCAACACTGGTTCAGCAATACGGTTCACCAACACTGGTGTCAAACAATGGTTCAAAACCGGTTCACCAACACTGGTATCAGCAACCACCGCAACACTTGTATCAGCAACCACCAGCAACACTGGTATCAGAAACCACCAGCAACACTGGTATCAGCAACCCCACAACACTGGTGTCAGCAATACTTTAAAACATCGTGTCCAACACTAGTATCAGAAACCACCAGCAACACTGGTGTCAGAAACACTGATGTCACCAACACTGGTGTCCCAACACTAGTATCAGAAACCACAGCAACCACCAAACCTGGTGTCAGCAAACTATGTCCCCCAAACGGGTGTCCCAAACACTATATCAGCAACCACGAAACCAGCAACACTGGTGTCCCCAAATTTGATGTCACCAACACTGGTGTCACCAACACTGGTGACAGCAACACTGGTTCACCAACACTGTTGTCAGAATCATCAATAAATCCCCAAAAAAAATCTAAAATAAATCAAATGACCATAACAAAAAAAAGGTCAATAATATTCTCACAGTGAGCCCAAAACTCACAAACGTTTTAAACACCCTCTTAAAAAAATATAATAATCATTTTGAAACAGTAATTAGCGTTTCCCTGCACAAAACTGGGCCCTTTGCAAGGGGAATTTTTTCCCTTGCAATTGCAGTAATTACTGTGTACTGACTGTTTGTTAGTAAGTTAATTTGTGTGGGGACTAGTGTGCGTGTTTGTGGACTTTTCCCGTGTTTGTGTGGGGACTAGTTTTACGTGTTTGTGGGGGATTAGTGAACGTTTGTGTGGCGATTAGTGTACGTGTTTGTGGATTAGTGTAAGTGTTTGTGGGGGAAACTAGTGTACGTGTTTGTGTGGGGACTAGTGTCGTGTTTGTGTGGGGACTAGTGTGCGTGTTTGTGGACAAAGTGTCGTGTTTGTGTGGGGACTAGTGTACGTGTTTGTGTGGGGTTAAATTGTACGTGTTTTTTGGGGATTGGGGTGTACGTGTTTGTGTGGGGATTAGTGTACTTTTGGGGGGTTGGTGTGCGTGTTTGTGGACTAGTGTACGTGTTTGTGTGGGGGCCCAAGTGTACGTTTTTGTGTGGGGGATTAGTGTACGGTTTGGGGGGTTAGTGACGTGTTTTTGTGGGGATTAGTGTACGTGTTTGTGTGGGGATTAGGTACGTTTTGTGTGGGGATTAGTGTACGTGTTTTTTTGGGGATTAGTGAACGTTTGTGTGGCGTTTGGGTGTACGTGTTTGTGGATTAGTGTAAGTTTTTTGTGGGGGAACTAGTGTCGTGTTTGTTTGAGGCCCTAGTGTACATGTTTGGGGGGACTAGTGTCGTGTTTGTGTGGGGACTAGTGCGTGTTTGTGGACTAGTGTTGTTTGAGGCCCAGTGTACATTTTTGGGGAACTAGTGTACGTTTTTTTGGGGATTAGTGTACGTGTTTGTGTGGGGACTAGTGTACGTGTATGTGCTGTCTTAATTATTTTTAAGATAGCCTAGTATAGGTCAGCCAAAAGATAAGTTAATCTAGGTTAAAAAGTCAAGGACTGACCCCTAAAATTTTACATCTCAAAAAGGGACTAATTCATCTTTTTCCTCTCTCTGCCTCACTGACTCCTCTGTATTTGACTAAAAAGCTTACTGTGTAGGGGAAAAGGGTTTTTGGATACAGATACCTAACTGTTTCCCATGAGCCTTAATAATAATAATAATAATAATGTTTATTTTTTTGCAGTACTTTTTAAACCCCTTTTAAAAAACCATAATGACACCAAGACATACCAATTTTTAGAAAGTTCCAGGTTATGTAGACATTTCCCACAACAGGTTTAAATTTTTTCCCCCAGGATGCCACCCCCACCGGGCACCTGACATCCAGGTACCTACTTACTGCTAGGTGAACAGTGACAGCAGGTGTAAGGTGACTAACACCCCGGTACCTACTTACCGCTAGGTGAACACTGACAGCAAAGTCTTAAGGAGAAAGCCCAGTGTTTCCACCCGTACCGGGATCGAAACCCCGGACCGGTGTGAGCCATAGAAAGTTTTTCATAAATACTTTCTGTGTTCCTCCCCCACGTATCATCATTATTCTAATTCACTTAATTCTTGAATTTCAACTCTAAACGTATGGCTCACCCCTGAGGTCCGTGGTTATCCCGGTACGGGGTGGAAACACGGGCGGTTTCCTTAAGACCCTCTGTCAGTGTTCACCTAGCAGTGTCAGATGACTGGTGGGGGTGGCATCCTAAAAAATTAATTTGGGGAAATGCTCTACATCCCGAACTTTCTATATATTTTATGTCACTAATGTCAGCTATGCTCTGTATAAGTTGTATCAAGTATTGCTGAAATAAATATTATTATTTTTAATATTTCCCAAAAACTTCTTCTGCTGGGAATCTCTAGATGATCTAGATTTAGTGACATTCACTTCCCATTGAAATTCCCCGCCTTTCCCAGCTTTTCTTAGGCCAGGACATCCAGTTTCATCTCATAACATTAATTCTCTGCTCACATCAATGCAACCTTTTTACACGTACAAACTCAACATTAACATATCTTTCTAGATTTTATAATTTATACAGACGTTACTACCTCTTTCTGCCAAATTTGATAATTTATAGTATTATCTTGCTCAAGGACCTGGGATGATAATGTAGGATCTCGCCTTCAAAGATCACAACAATGTATCTACCACAGCTGCTAGGAAAATAATAGGATGGATAATGAAACCTTCAAAACTGGGGACGCCAAGCCCATGATGTTTTTTTTTAAAATCCTTGTTCTCTCTAGGCGGGAATACTGTTACATTAACTGACCTGGAGAATGTACGAAATTTCCGCACACACAAGTATGTAAAGCACTTAAATTACGGGGAACGGTTCCTTGATCTGTATTCCCTGGAACGCATGAGAAAATACATGATAATATACATTGGAAAATCCTAGAGGAATTATACCCAACCTGCACACGTCAATGCCTATGAAAGAAAAAAGCTCGGCGGAGATGCAACATTCCCCCAATCACCAGCAGGGCCCCAGAGTACACTGAAAACAACACCATAAGTTTTAGGGGCCCCAAGACTGTTAAACTGCCTCCCAGCATACAAAAGCGGTTACCAATAGACCCCTGGATGTCTTAAAAAAGGACCTAAAGTCAGTACCTGACCAATCGGGCTGTGGTTCGTACGTCAGTTTGCGTGCGCCCGGCAGTAACAGCCTGGTTGATCAGGCCCTGATCCACTACGGGCCTGGTCTCAGACCCCAAACCCTCTCAGGTAAACTCAGGTATTGCTGCCAAAATTTTTTGGCCTCTTAAACACGCATGGTTTAAAGGGCAAGGATTCTAACCCACTTTAAAAAAAAGATATTTAGTTTTATATATATATATATATATATATATATATATATATATATATATATATATATATATATATATATATATATATATATATATATATATATATATATATATATATATATATATTTGATAAGTGTTTAAATTAGTGATGTCAACAGTGAGGTAGGAAGGTATCCCAGGAGTTGTTGGGATATTTTCCCCTTCAGTCTGGTATACCTGTGGTAACAAACCCCCGGGTCCTACTTTTTTAGGTAAAGTGTCTACTTTATCTACTTGTGTGAGAGATCAAGTAGATAGTAGATACATATTTTATCTGCATGTTTCTCAGTGTATATACATTAATACACACCCTATGTGTATAAAATATATAAATCACTTATAAACATTGAATATCTGTGTATTTATTAATATTTGTGTATTCCCCTTTTTATTTAATATTTAAAAGAAACACAATATTCCCGCACAGTTATTTGCATTAAAAGAAAAACATAACCCGAAGGCCGTATAATTTCACTTTCTGTTAAAAAGAATGACTTTTAGGCTTTAAATTTTGGGTTCCCCAGGCCTACTGTGGAGAAGAAGGTTGGGGAAACCTAAAATTCTTAGATCAAGGGAAAAATGTTAATGGGTGGGTAAAACAATGGGGAAAAATTGGGAAAAAGGGCTTTGCATTTTAAAAAAAGTGGGTTACCTTGAGCCAGAGCGACTTGCTGTCATATATACCAGTATACCAAGTCTCTGAGGGATATCCATTTTTCCCAGTCGACACTGTATATACCCCTCACTCTCTTGTATCCATGCACAGGATCTTCCACCACATATATACCTCAAAAACTTATTAGGACCCGTGTGTGCCTGTCTCAGGAGGCTGCAGCACATCCTTCCCCGTTTAAACCCCTACATCAACACTACATGTGTGGTAGGCAACCCTCTATGGGGCCCCTGATGCTTGTGGTTTTATCACAAAAATTTATTTTTTTCGTCATTCACGGGCCCCAATATTTTATTTGGGATGGCCACAGCCTCTTAGGTGATTCCCGGTGTTATGTTCTTTAAAAAAATCTCAAAATGTGAGACTAGGATGGCTGGCATCCATCTGGTGAGTTTCTGATGCCTGCTAAGTTAATCAAATTTTTTTTTTTTTAAAATTCACGGCTTAAATATTTTATCTGGCCTATGCAAAAACTTCTTACGTGATTCCTGGGTCTATATCAAAAAAAAAAAAACTGTAAATCGTAAGACTAGGGTGCCCCGGGATCCACTAGGTGAGTTCCCGATCCCCTGGTTTTTATGACAAAATTAAATTTTCTTAACATTCACGGCCTAAATATTTTATCTGGTATCCACAGCCCTTACATGACTACAGAAGTCAAAATTTAAAAGACTGTAAAAAATAAGAAGACCAGTACCGGCATTTT
>WNWK01055031.1:0-11382 GCA_009830355.1 Cherax destructor
AGGCTGGGGAGCAACTGGCTCCCAAAACTTAACTACTTCCTGAGATGCTCCCCAGCCTTCAGTAGTCCGAAACTCAAGGAATATGACTCCTTCCTAAAGACCATGCTTGAGAGTGTACTGAATCATTCCCTTGAAAATGGACAATGGTTGCAAGTCTCTTTCAGTCAGGCTGGGGGCTGCGAGTATTCAAATTCTCCCAGATTGCCCTACCAGCTTCACAATATGTAAAACAACCAATGTGAAAAAATAGTGAGCTTCCAAGTGCTTTCGTGATTTCTCACATTATCAAGAAACTGTAAAAATAATAGAAACAACAAAAGACTTATAAGTCCAAGATATTACCTCACTGTCAACATCATACACCTCAGCCGTTCCTTTATGATGATGCAGATGAGATGGTCAAGGATTTCTCAAACCTAGCTTAAATTCTTCTCAAATTTTATTATAAATTTATCTAATTTGTATAATCCTAAACCAACATTCATGTGAAAATCAACATTATTTATTATGAAGCTTGATTCAATTATATTTCTCTTGATACAGCTTTCTCGCCTTTTTGAAAATCAATTGGATGGTTAAATATTGTATTTATGTACTATAATCTTACTTCAAGACTTTTGCCAGTTTGACCATAATAAACATTATTACATTCTTCAAGAGGAATCTTGTAGACACAATCGTCTGAATTTGTTGGGAAAATTTTAATCAGTTTTTTTAGTGTATCAAGATTTTTAAATACAACTTTGATTTGAAAATTCTTAAATAGAGAATATATATCAACGTTTTCATTTTAAGGAAGAACCAACATATTCTTGGTTGAATATGATTGTGTGTCCTTTTTTGAATTGTAAAAAGTATTTCTAAATATTTTATAGGATTTATTAGTTGTTTTGAGTATTTTAGATCATTTTCTATTTCATAAATTTTCAATATTTCCTCCTAGAACTCTGGGCAGCAAATACGCAAAGCTTTCATGAACATGGATGGGAATACAGAAAGTTGAACTCTGTCGTGGAGTATGGAATAATAGTGCACATAAGATCAGTTATTTGTTGGTTTTCTGAACGTTTTGAGTTTAAAATCATGGTTCCCCTTAATAATTAAGACATCTAAAAAAATGTCAATTTTGTTTAAACTCAACAGCAAAATTTATGGAATGAGCTAAACTATTTAATTCAATAACAAAATTTTTTATATCTATACTTTTAGGCATTAGACACCAAACATTCCCTGGATACCTGGAGTTTAAATGGAGAGGGTTCCGGGGGTCAACGCCCCCGCGGCCCGGTCTGTAACCAGGCCTCATGGTGGATCAGGGCCTGATCAACGAGGCTGTTACTGTTAGCCGCACGTAAACCGAGTTACAAACCACAGCCCGACTGGTTAGGTATTGACTTTAAGTGCCTGTAAAGTGCCTGCTTGAAGACAGCCAGGGGACTATTGGTAATCCCCCTTATGTATGCTGGGAGGCAGTTTAGCAGACTTGGGCCCTTGACACTTATTGCGTTGTCTCTTATCATGCTAGTGACACCCCTGCTTTTCATAGGGAGTGATTTTCGTGTGCAAGTTTGGTACTAGTCCCTGTAGGATTTTCCAAGTGTTTATGGTCATGTATCTCTCCCGCCTGCGTTCTAGGGAGTACAGGTTTAGGAACTTCATGCATTCCCAGTAATTGAGGTGTTTTATCGCAGTTATGTGTGCCGTAAGGGTTCTCTGTACATTTTCTAGGTCAGCAATTTCACCTGCCTTGAAAGGTGCTGTTAGTGTGCAGCAATATTCCAGCCTAGATAGAAGAAGCGACCTGAAGAGTGTCATCATAGGCTTGGCATCCCAAGTTTTGAAGGTTCTCATTATCCATCCTGTCATTTTTCTAGCAGATGCGATTGATACAATGTTATGGTCTTTGAAGGTGAGATCTTCTGACATGATCACTCCCAGGTCTTTTACATTATTTTTTTTTATTTATTGTCTGGTTGGAATTTGTTTTATACTCCGATGTAGTTTTGATTTCCACACATTTTCCATATCAAATTAATTGAAATTTCTCATCAATGAAATTCATATTGTTTTCTGCGACCCATTTAAGGATTTGGTTGATGTCCGCCTGGAGTCTTGCAGTGTCTTCAATGGTGGACACTGTCATGCAGAGTCGGGTGTCATCTGCAAAGGAAGACACGGCACTGTGGCTTATATCCCTGTCTATGTCCGATATGAGGATGAGAAACAGGATGGGAGCGAGTACTGTGTCTTGTGGAACAGAGCTTTTCACAGTAGCTGCCTCAGACTTTACTCTGTTTACTACTACTCTTTGTGTTCTATTTATTAGGAAATTATAGATCCATCTACTAATTTTTCCTGTTGTTCCTATATCACGCATTTTGTGCGCTAATACACTATAATCCCACTTGTCAAAGGCTTTTGCAAAGTCTGTGTATATTACATCTGCATTTTGTTTGTCTTCTAGAGCATCCAGGACCTTTTCATTGTGGTCCAGGAGTGACCTGGTCTAAACCCATGTTGCAATGGGTTGTGTAACTGATGGTTATTTAGATGGGTGGTGATCTTGCTTCTTAGAACCCTTTCAAAGATTTTTATGATATGGGACGTTAGCGCTATCGGTCTGTAGTCTTTTGCTATTGCTTTACTGCCCCCTTTGTTGAGTGGGGCTTTGTTGTCCATGCTCCCTCTCATTAGAATGTTAAAAGCACGCGATAGGGGCCTCAAAACATATCTGTACCACTTAGCTCTACTGGGAAGGATTTTGTTAATCACTCTAATTAATAAATTCATGAACATCAAACCATCTTTACCATATATGTATAGATTAATAAAAACACACAAACCAAGTAATCTAGCCAGACATATAATTAGCTCCATAGGTTCAGTTTCCTATAAATTATTTAGTTGTCTAGTAGATATTTTGAGCCCAATTGTTGGCAAAATTTAGTTAGTAAATAAAGCACCATGACTGATTTAAATGATTACATTATGGTTAGTTTTGATGTCACTTCTTTGTTTACAAAAGTTCCAGTTGACGATTTATTAAGTTTCCTATATGAAGAACTTATTAATTATTATTTACCATTGGCAGTACCTACAATCATTAACATTACTTTGTATTGTTGTCACAAAGTTTGTGTCTAATGAGGAGTTTTACACTCAGAAGTTTTGTGGGGTATGAAAATCCTCTCTTACCTGTTCTTAGTAATTTGTTCATGTTAAATTCCTTCCCAATAGAGCTAGGTGATATAAATGTTGACGATGTTTTGTGTCCAATGCTTAAGAATATAGATATAAAGTTGAATTAAATAGTTTAGCTCAATATATAAATTTTCCTGTTGAGTTTTAACAAAATAACTCATTGCCTTTGCTAGATGTTTTAATTATTAAGGGAACCATGATTCAATTTACAGAAAACCAACAAATAACTGATCTTATGTGAACAATTATTCACATGATGATAAAGTTAAACTTTCTGTATTCTCATCCATGTTTTTAGGACCTTTGCTTATTTGCAACCCAGAGTTCATGCATGAAGGAATCTTGAAAATTTATGAAATATCTAATGATCTAAAATACCCAAAACACTTAACTGATAAATCCCGGGCTGAGAGGAACAGTCCTTGTCAACCAGGCTGCCCAGCTTTGTAGGCATTTGTGGCTGAGTGGTGGTGAGAGTCTCTTGGGAACTATGCCAGTCTTCCTGTAGTGGGTTCAAATCCTGCTGAATGCGATCTTTCTCTGTATATACCCTCTTGTTTCTGCATGGTGCACTGATATATATATATATATATATATATATATATATATATATATATATATATATATATATATATATATATATATATATAAGGTGCCGGAGCAATGGGCTAGTAACCCCTTCTCCTGTACAAATCTACTAAAAACGAGAAGAAGAAAAATTTTATAAAATTGGGTTGTCTGAATGTGCGTGGATGTAGTGCGGATGATAAGAAAGAGATGATTGCCGATGTTATGAATGAAAAGAAGTTGGATGTCCTGGCCCTAAGCGAAACAAAGCTGAAGGGGGTAGGCGAGTTTCAGTGGGGAGAAATAAATGGGATTAAGTCAGGAGTATCTGAGAGAGTTAGAGCTAAGGAAGGGGTAGCAATAATGTTGAAGGATCAGTTATGGAAGGAAAAGAGGGAATATAAATGTGTAAATTCAAGGATTATGTGGATTAAAATAAGGGTCGGATGCGAAAAGTGGGTCATAATAAGCGTGTATGCACCTGGAGAAGAGAGGAGTGTAGAGGAGAGAGAGAGATTTTGGGAGATGTTAAGCGAATGTATAGGAACTTTTGAACCAAATGAGAGAGTAATTGTGGTAGGGGACCTAAATGCTAAAGTGGGAGAAACATGCAGAGAGGGTGTAGTAGGTACATAAGAACATAAGAACATAAGAAAGGAGGAACACTGCAGCAGGCCTGTTGGCCCATACTAGGCAGGTCCTTCACAATCCGTCCCACTAACAGAATATTTGCTCAACCCAATTTTCAATGCTACCCAAGAAATAAGCTTTGACATAAGAACATAAGAAAGGAGGAACACTGCAGCAGGCCTGTTGGCCCATTCTAGGCAGGTCCTTCACATTCCATCCCACCAACAGAATATTTGTTCAACCTAATTTTCAATGCTACCCAAAAAGTAAGCTTTGATAATTTTATTTACTCATGTGCAATTCCCACTCAAATCCAACCCCTTTCACTCATGAATTTATCCAACCTAAATTTAAAACTACCCAAGGTCCTTGCTTCAATAACCCTACTAGGCAGACTGTTCCATTCATCAACTACCCTATTTCCAAACCAATACTTTCCTATATCCTTTCTAAATCTAAACTTATCTAACTTGAATCCATTATTGCGGGTTCTCTCTTGGAGAGATACCCTCAAGACCTTATTTATATCCCCTTTGTTAATACCCATTTTCCACTTGTATACCTCGATCATGTCTCCCTCATTCTACGTCTTACAAGTGAATGTAATTTAAGGGTCTTCAATCTTTCTTCGTAAGGAAGATTTCTAATGCTATGTATTAATTTAGTCATTCTACGCTGAATGTTTTCTAACGAATTTATGTCCATTCTGTAATATGGAGACCAGAACTGAGCTGCGTAATCTAGGTGAGGCCTTACTAATGATGTATAAAGCTGTAATATAACGTCTGGACTTCTGTTGCTAACACTTCTTGATATAAATCCCAGTAATCTATTTGCCTTATTACGTACGCTTAGGCATTGCTGTCTTGGTTTAAGGTTGCTGCTTACCATCACCCCCAAGTCCTTCTCGCAATCTGTATGGCTAAGTTCTACGTTATTTAACTTATAAGTGCTTGGGTTATGGACACTCCCGAGCTTTAGAACTTTGCATTTATCTACATTGAACTGCATCTGCCATTTTTCTGACCAGGAATTGAGTTTGTCTAAATCCTCCTGTAGTTCACTGACATCTACGTCTGAATCGATTATCCTACCTATCTTCGTGTCATCAGCGAATTTGCTCATATCACTAGAAATTCCCTCGTCAAGGTCATTTATATATATTATAAACAACAACGGGCCCAAAACCGATCCCTGAGGAACGCCACTTGTTACAGATCCCCACTCCGATTTAACCCCATTTATGCACACCCTCTGCTTCCTATTGGTGAGCCATGACTCGATCCATGACAACACTTTTCCCCAATGCCATGAGCAGCCACTTTCTTTAACAGTCTCTGATGTGGTACTCTATCAAAAGCCTTACTAAAATCCAAATAAACGATATCGAATTCTTTATCATTATCAACTGCCTCAAAAGCCCCACTGAAAAAAGTTAACAAATTAGTTAGGCAGGAACGGCCCCTGGTGAATCCATGCTGAGTATCATTAATCAAATTATGCCTATCGAGATGGCTTCTTATGTTATCAGCTATAATCGACTCTAGTAATTTGCCTACAATTGATGTTAGACTTATTGGGCGGTAATTTGATGGTAACGACTTGTCCCCTGCTTTAAAAATAGGAATTACATTAGCCATCTTCCACGTATCCGGCACTACACCTGTTTGAAGAGATAGGTTAAAAATGTTAGTTAAGGGTTCACAGAGTTCTATTTTGCATTCCTTAAGAACCCTTGAAAAAGCTCATCAGGGCCTGGCGATTTATTTTGCTTCAAACGGTCTATCTGTTTGATAACCTTTTCGCTAGTGACTGTGATACTACATAATTTATCTTCTTCAGGCCCACTAAAATACCTAATTCTTGGGATATTATTAATGTCTTCCTGAGTGAAAACCGAGAGAAAATAATTATTAAAAATAGAGCACATTTCATTCTCTTTGTCAGTAAGATACCCATAATTATTTTTAAGGGACCTATCTTATCTCTAACTTTGTTCTATACACCTGAAAAAATTTTTTGGGTTAGTTTTCGAATCCGTAGCAACTTTAATTTCGTAGTCCCGTTTAGCTTTTCTTATCCCTTTTAACGTCCCTCTTAATGTCAATATACTGACTCATAAGATGACCCTCACCTCTTTTGATACGCCTATAAACTCCTTTCTTCTGCCCTAAAAGATATTTGAGCCTATTATTCATCCATTTTGGGTCATTTCTATTCGATCTAATTTCTTTATATGGGATAAATGTTATTTGGGCAGCATGTATAGTGTTCAGAAAACTGTCATATTGATAGCTATCTTCATTACCCCAGTCCACAGATGATAAGTGTTCTCTAAGTCCATTGTAATCTGCTAAGCGAAAATCTGGGACCGTTACTGAGTTATTCGTACTATGAAACTTCCATTCAATGCCAAAGGTAATTGATTTGTGGTCGCTTGCCCGAGTTCCTCTGTAATTTCTAAATTATTAACAAGGGTTTCCTTGTTTGCCAGAACTAAGTCAAGCAGGTTATTTCCCTTGTAGGTTCTGTCACAAACTGCTTCAAAAACAATCTTGAACTACATCTAAGAAGTCGTTAGATTCTAAATTCCCAGTCAAAAAATTCCAATCAATTTGACTAAAGTTGAAGTCACCCAGAATAACTACGTTATCGTGCATTGTGGCCTTAACAATTTCCTCCCATAGTAGTCTCCTTGGTCCCTATCTAAGTTTGGGGGACGGTATATCACACCTAAAATCAATTTTTCATGCCCCTCTGAAAATTCTATCCAGACAGACTCTGTATGTGTTATTTCAGACTTTATCCCCTTTTTTATGCAACAGTTCAAGCGATCTCGGACATACAGTGCCCTCCACCCCCTTCCCGAAACTTCTGTCTACTTGGAACAATTTAAAACCCTGTATATGACATTCAGCAGGCATGTCCTATTTTTCGTATTGAACCACGTCTCAGTTATGGCAAATACATCAATGTTACCTGCACTTGCAAATAATCTCAAATCGTCCATCTTATTCCTAGCACTACGACTATTTGTATAATACACTTTTAAAGACCCTCCTTTCTCTTTACCCTTCCTGCTCCATTCTGTTTTACCACTATACCTATTTCTGTCCTTGTTATTGTTAAGATTTTTATATCAAAGCCTAGATCTATATTTCGACATTCATTATTTTCCATTTCTAAACCCATACCTCTAACTAATCCTAGTTTAAAGTCCTAACAACACCCTCAACTGAACTAGCAAGAAAATCCACACCTGCCCTGGATAAGTGAACCCCATCCCTGGCATACATGTCATTTCGGCCATAGAAGTGGTCCCAGTTGCAAATGAATGGTACTGCATTATCCTTACAGTGTTTGTCCAGCCAGCAATTGACACCAATTGCCCTGGACAGCCATTCATCTCCAACTCCTCTCCTTGGCAAAATACCACATATGACAGGGTTCCACCCTTCTTCCTAATTATGTCTATTGCTGACCTATACCTGCTAGTCAGGTCCTCACTCCTACATCTGCCAACATCGTTGCCTCCAGCACTGAGACAGATAATAGGATTGCTCCCATTACCTCTCATGATGTCGTCCAGACGGCTAACAATATCCTCCATCCCAGCCCCAGGAAAGGAAACCCTCTGTCTCCTACTTCTCTCTTTCAAGCAGAAGGCCCTATCCATATACCTAATTTGATTATCCCCAACAAGAACAATGTTCTTACCTTCCTTGGTGTCGTTCGTGATGTTCCCTGTAGTCGACTCACATTCATAAGAACATAAGAACATAAGAATGGAGGAACACTGCAGAAGGCCTACTGGCCCATACAAGGCAGGTCCTTATCAAAACCACCACTACCTAAGAATTTACTCCTGTACTCACGACACTAATCAAACCCAGCCCCTCCCACTCATATATTTGTCCAATCTCTTTTTAAAGCCACCCAAGGTCCTAGCCTCTATCACCCTACTCGGAAGATTGTTCCACGCATCTACAACTCTGTTCGAAAACCAGTACTTGCCTATGTCCTTTCTAAATCTAAATTTATCCAATTTAAATCCGTTATTTCTCGTTCTTACTTGGTTCGATATCCTCAGTATTTTATTAATATCTCCTTTGTTTATGCCCATCATCCACTTGTACACCTCGATGATATCTCCTCATTCTACGTCTTTCCAGAAGTGGAGATTCAATGCTCTAAGTCTATCTTAAACGGAGATTTCTTATACTGTAAATCATTTTAGTCATTCTTCTTTGTATGTTCTCCAATGAATCTATATCCATCCTGTAGTAAGGAGACCAAAACTGACTGCATAATCCAAATGAGGTCTCACTAGTGATGTATAGAGCTGTAAAATAACTTTTGGACTTCTGTTGCTTATACTTCTTGAAATAAATCCTAGTAATCTGTTAGCCTTATTGCAACACTTAGGCACTGTTGTCTTGGCTTTAGATTTCTGCTTACCATGACTCCCAAGTCTTTTTCACATTCTGTATGATCAAGCTCAACTTCACCTAGTTTATAAATTGAGGATATTTTCATTACCAACGACTAGCACCTTACACTTGTCCACATTAAACTTCATCTGCCACTTTTCAGACCAAGACATTAATTTATCCAAATCCTCCTGGGTTCACTGGTATCCTCCTCAGAATGAATTATACGGCCTATTTTCGTATCATAAAGCAAATTTACTCATGTCACTTGCAATTCCTTCATCAAGGTCATTTATGTAAATTATGAACAACAATGGGCCCAAAACTGATCCTTGTGGAACGCCACTATTGACAAATCCCCATCCCAGATTTGACCCCATTAATGGAAACTCTCTGCTTTCTATTGGTAAGCCATGCCTCTATCCATGCTAGAACTTTACCTCCTATACCATGAGCTGCCACCTTTCTTAAGAGTCTCTTGTGAGGTACTCTATCGAAGGCCTTACTGAAATCCAAGTAAACTATATCATATTCTTTTTCACTGTCTACTGCCTCAAATGTTTTATTGAAAAACGTCAGTAAATTTGTCAGGCAGGAACGACCTCTCGTAAACCCATGCTGAGATTCATTAATCAAATTATGTTCTTCAAGGTGACTTCTGATAATATCAGCTATAATTGATTCTAATAATTTGCCTACTATAGACGTGAGGCTTATTGGGTAACACGGAGAATCGGTTCGATGTTTCCACAACAGGTTTCTGGTTCTTCGTTAATTCTACCTCTCCATCCATCCTCTTGATCTTTAACTTTGTCCCATGCATTCCGGCCACTGTCCAGGTTCCTTTCTTGGCTTGAGGATTCTCAACAGGAGGATTACTAACGAATCTCTTGTTTTCCTCAGTCAGTCGCTGTATCTCAAGCAGCTACCCTCAGTTCTTCCTTCAGCTGCTGGTGAAGTAGCTCAAGAGGACATCTTGTTCAGATTCACAGAGAGCACACAAGACACGTCTTCACTGAGTTAAGTCAGGTCCACCACCAAGTCAGGTCCACCACTCCAATTCTACCCACTCATGCGCGAGTCCCCTCAAATCCAACCCCCCTCACTCATGAATTTATCCAACCTAAATTTGAAACTACCCAAGGTCCCAGCTTCAATAACCCTACTAGGCAGACTGTTCCACTCATCAACTACCCTATTTCCAAACCAATACTTTCCTATATCCTTTCTAAATCTAAACTTATCTAACTTGAATCCATTATTGCGGTTCTCTCTTGGAAGATATCCTCAAGACCTTATTTATATCCCTTTGTTAATACCCATTTTCCACTTGTATACCTCGATCATGTCTCCCTCATTCTACGTCTTACAAGTGAATGTAATTTTAGGGGCTTCAATCTTTCTTCGTAAGGAAGATTTCTAATGCTATGTATTAATTTAGTCATTCTACGCTGAATGTTTTCTAACAATTTATGTCCATTCTGTAATATGGAGACAGAACTGAGCTGCTAATCTAGGTGAGGCCTTACTAATGATGTATAAAGCTGTAATATAACCTCTGGACTTCTGTTGCTAACACTTCTTGATATAAATCCCAGTAATCTTTTGCCTTATTAGCAGCTTAGGCATTGCTGTCTTGGTTTAAGGTTGCTGCTTACCATCACCCCCAAGTCCTTCTCGCAATCTGTATGGCTAAGTTCTACGTTATTTAACTTATAAGTGCTTGGGTTATGGACATCGGGGCTTGAATTGCATTTATTCATTGAACCCATCGCCACTTTTCTGACCACAATTAAGTTTTCCAAAAACTTCCTGAATTCTATGACATCTATGTTTGAATCAATTATCCTACCTATCTTCGTGTCGTCCGGACCCATAAACACTAGTAATTCCCTCATCAAGGTCATTGATATATTTATAAATAACAATGGGCCTAAGACTGATCCCTGTGGAACACCACTTGTTACAAGTCCCCATTCGGTTTAACCCATTTATGCACACTCTCTGCTTCCTATTGGTGAGCCATGACTCATAAGGGAAAAAAGAACATAAGAAAGGAGGAACACTTTTCACCAGGCCTGTTGGCCCATACTACAGGGGCCTTCACAATCCATCCCACTAACAGAAAAAAATTGTTCAACCTAATTTTCAATTCTCCCAAAAATAAGCTTTGAAGATTCTTTCTCAAGGGGGCGGTCCCACTCAAATCCAACCCCCCCCCTCATGAATTTATCCAACCTAAATTTGAAACTTCCCAAGGTCATACTTCAATGACCCTTGGCGTGTTTCCACTCATCAACTCCCTATTTCCAAAAATTTTTCCTATTCCCAAATAAACATTTTGAATCCTTAATTGGGGTTTCTTTTCTTGGAAGATATCCTCAGAATTATTTATATCCCCCTTATTAATACCCATCTTATTATATACCTCGATCATTCTCCCCTCATTCTTCTCTTACAAGTGAATGTAATTTAAGGGGCTTCAATCTTTCTTCATACGGAAGATTTCAATGCTATGAATTAACTTTGTCATTCGTCGCTGAATGTTTTCTAA
>WNWK01055032.1:0-11381 GCA_009830355.1 Cherax destructor
CAACTTGAAAGGGTCTTTTTGATTGTGATATCCATACATTTTGGGCAAGATATCTATTGAAAGGGTGGTGGTGAATGTTTCCTATTCGGGGTCAACTCCTTGAGGAGAGAATAACTCCCATGTTAAAAAAAAAAAAACTGCATATGTAAACTTTCCCCACATATGAAGTTATTGAGTCTCAAAAAAGGGTACCTTTTGCCCAATGCAACCCCCTGCCCATGAGAACAGTGGGGTCCAACTTGAGCCCCTAGGCAGCTGTAAAATTTAGCACCCAACTGATTGAGAAAAGTCAGTCGTATTCCCAAAAAAATTGGCATATTTACCAAATTTATTACAAGCTAGCATGGCCACAAATTTAAAGATGCCAGTTTTTAGTGTTTATTGGAATAAAATATTGAAGCCACTAAGTGTGACTCACACCATGAGGGTTTGATCCACAGGAGAATACATATTCAGTCATTCAAATAAGTATCTTCCCAGAACTGTATAGATATCACAGTTCACCCTTTGGAACTTCAACATACCTTTTTTCCAAATTGTGATGTGGTGCCCAAAAAGGCATATAGTACTTAAAATTATGACTGCCTTTTTTTTCTCTCTCAAAATACAGCTGAATCCCATAAATTATCATTCATGTCTTATCAGCCCACTACCAGTGGTGACCTGAATTATGTTTGTATTACCCCAGATGTGCCTCGCATTACATAAAAGTTATCTTTGAAACTAGTTAATTGCATTTTCATTTTTTTGGGCCCTGATTTTACTAATATGTTCTAACATTCATCGGGTGATAATTAAATTTCTCATGACTCTTTCAATAACTTACTAACATATACAGTATAAAAAATTATTTAGAAAAAAAATAATTATGTATCACTATGACAAAAAATTATTATCAGGTGAAGATTTTGGACTTTCTTGCTAATAGTTTACTTTAACTATATACTTTAAATTTTTTTTCTTATAGATTTACCACTTGAAAAATTACATCTGCTCTTTTTACTCACAAGCCTCAATCCAACTCCTGGAGATGAAGATATTGCAGAACGGCGTTCAAGCATTTTAAATATATGAGAAGCTGCAACCTTTGTTTTGGGAAATTTTGGGGGCCAAATGCTCTGCTTGCCCCACCATCTTGTGCCAAGAATGAGGGGCCCCCCTTGCTACCCAAGAACATTTAAGGGAAAGTGAGAATAACATTACATATATACATAAATAACAAAAAAAACACAATACCGTGACGGGTTTGTGTGTGTATTACATATATACCATGAGTACAGTACTTGAATCAGTGGGTTGTACTCTTACACCATTCAGTACATGGTAAAAAAGATGAAGATTAATAACAAACATTTTGTTATTGGGGACAGCAATTCTTAAATAATTAAAAAGGGTCTTATTCCCCATGTTATACACTGAACTGCTAATAAAGCTAAAAAAAAGCAAATGAGGGAAAAAAATATTTTTTAAAAGTAAATAACGAAAAACTTAACAAATGGTTCATCATTTGGGTTTAAAAGATATTTTTTTTAAACAAAATCAACTAATAAAAAAAAAATCCCAAATGGGGGAACAAAAATTTAAAAATAAAAATTTAAAAAAAAAAAATGGATATACGTACATTTATACGTATATATTTTTTTCCAAAATGGCCCTCTCCCCCCAAGGCAGGGTGACCCAAAAAAAACACTTCACCATCATTTTTCACATAATCACTGTCTTTGCAGAGGTGCCTAGATCAAAAATTTTGATATCCTCCAAACAGCCAATATCCCAAACTCTTTTTTTAAAATGCAGGCATTGTACTTCCCCCCTTCCAGGACTCAAGTTCCCCTAACCAGTTTCCCTGGATCCCTTCACAAAAATTCCCTGCTCACACTCCCAAAAACTTGTCAGGTCCCAAAAACTATTTATCTCCATTCACATCCCGCTGCATGTTCAAGCCTTCAAAACCCCCTTTTTTCCCCCCCCTTCATCCTTTCCCAGGATGACCCCTACCCCCCCTCCCCTCCACCCATAAATACAACCTCCCCAAAATTCCATTTTTATTTTTTGCCCCCCCCAATTTCCCCCCTTTCTAAAATGGACCCCAACCCCCACCCTTTTTTTTTTTTTTTAAAACAAAAACCCCTTTTTCAAGGCCCCTTTTTGAAAAATAAAATAAATTTTTAGTAACTACACACCTCCTAACTTCCACACTACGAATTCTCTGCATAATATTTATACCACACATTGCCCTTTGACATGACATCTCCACTGCCTCCCGCCACCCTCTTGCTGCAGCATTTACAACCCATGCTTCACACCCATATAAGAGTATTGGTACCACTATCTCTCACACATTCCCTTCTTTGCCTCCATGGATACGTTTTTGTCTCCACAGATATCTCAATGCACCACCCATTAACCTCGTCCTTCATAAACCTATCCACTGACAAGTATACTCCCAAATATCCAAACACATTCACTTCTTCCATATATACTGACTGATATGTGGACAGACAAACAATGCTATAATAAAACATTTAAAGCATAAGAAAGAAAACTCACTTGAAGACATTTTCATATGAAATTTCGTTGATTTTGACCAAATAACCACCATAAAACATGGCTACAGCATATGCATAGAAGGGTATAGCTTGAGCAAATCCAAAAGCAGCACCTAGGGAAAAAATACAGGTTAGGTTATTATAAAAAAAATTATGGTATTTCAAGCTTTTTTTTATTTTTATATGCACTTCTATCCTGAATGTATATATTTATAAACTTCCTCCCAGATCTTTAAATTTGTAAAAGCATGAATTACCCATGCAAGTACCATCATATTTTCTATACAAAAAAAATCACAAGTTTATTTTAAAAAAGGTGTTATGTAATGTAGAGTACTATACTTTAAGAGAGCTTAGTGAAGTAGGTTACCTACCTCGGAGGTGGGATTTTTTCAGAGCATCTTTATGAGGTTTATACAAAGCAGTAGAATATTTCTTAGCAAAATGATGTTCCTTGTGTAGACTTGCAACTGTTCGAATATTTGTGATTGATTCTATTGCAATCTGCAAAATAGTAAATGAGAAAATGGGCATCAACTAAAATTAATATCCAGCTTTCAACACAACTAAAAACTATTTTAATGTAAAGGTTTTTCTGAAAGAGTATACAGTAGTAGTATACAAAATTTTAGTACAGCACTGTACTAGAATTTTGATAAAAAAAAAATCCTGAAATTTTGTTTATCATACAGTGGTACCTCGGTATACGTCCACTTTGGAATAAGTCCCAAATTGGTATATATGTCCTGTTTGGAAGCAAAAATTTTGCTTGGTATACGACCTTCGTTTGGAATACGACTCGGTGCTAGGACTTGTATGGGTCAAAATGAGTCATGACACAGCAAGCTACCCTTGTTTACCTCTCGATGTGGAGGGGGACAGGAAGAGCTGACCACTGAAAAGCTGCAGGAACTTGAGAAGGAGGAGCACAAGACTAAGATGGATGCACTCTCTTCAGGCTCGGAAGAGGAGATGAGGAAGCCCCTACTTCCTTAATCAAGGAAATCTTTGCAAATGGATGGATGTCAAAAACTTTGCAGAGAAGTACCACCCAACAAAGCCCAAACAAGCCATAATAGCATTGTCTGGAATGACCAGACAATGTCACATTTCAAAACATTCTGAGGAGAAGGCAGAAGCAAAGTTCCTTGGACAGATTTTAGTAAAAATCAAACCTGGTGAGCTTCAACCAGATCCAAATAGGAAAAGAGACAGAAAAGAAGGGGACTCTCCTTCCAAGCAATAACATTTCCTCCTCCTCCTTCTCATCACTATCCTAGTAGGCACTCGACTCTTTTCAGCAAAGTAAAGTGAGGTTAAATTTGCATTTACTTCATCTAATTCTTTTGTATTTATGTATGTATTTTAGTATTAAGCAGTGTTTAAATTACATATTTTAGAATTAAGCAGTGTTTAAATTATTTTATACAACCCCATCAATGTACAGTGGTACCTCGAGTTACGATATTTTTCGTTCAAGAATGCTCTTCAAGTGCCATTACCAAACAATTTATCCCCATAAGGAATAATGTAAAATAGACTAGTCCTTTTACACCCCCAAAATATACTTACAAAAGCATTTAAAAAAATAAACTTACATAAAAGGGCGTTTGGGGACCATTGTAACTCGGGGTACCACTGTATAATATGCCAATAACAATAAGATTTTGTTTTCATGGGAAAGGATTAATCTTTTTCCCTATACGATTTCTTATGGGAAAATTCTTTGGTATACATCCTGTTTGGTATAAGTCCAAGGTCCTGGAACAGATTAGGACGTATGTATACCGAGTACCTTTTACGTACAGTACTTAAAAAAAAAAATCCACATAGTGTTTCCATGATCATAATCTTTATTTCTTTAAAGCATAAATGGATAGATATTACAATATGTTAACAGTTAGCTTGTGTACAAATTAAATACAGCTCATTTTCTTATGCCCTCTTTCACCCATGATGCCTATGTTCAACCTCAGTTTCAGCAGGTCTACATGATGGCCCTGAACTGCGACTCTTTCACCCAAACTGCCCATGTTCAACCTGGGTTTCATCAGGTCTACATGATGGCCCTGAACTCAACTCTTTCACCCCTGCCCATGTTCAACCTGAGTTTCATCAGATCTACATGATGGCCCTGAACTCGACTTTTGATCATGTACAGTGTCTTCAAACAATTTATTGTTTATTTCTACCTTAAATTTTTGTCCATGGTAATCACATGGAAGATTTAAAAAAAAAAAAATAATAATAAATCACTCCATCTAGCAGACATACTGTATCACACATCTTGCATTTCATATTGAACTCCTGCTGCCAAGGATTTTACAGACTACTGTATTAACCTTAAAAATGCCTGGGGCTAGTTTTTTTTTTTTTCAACAAGTCGGCTGTCTCCCACCGGGCAGGGTGACCCAAAAAAGAAAATATTTTCATCATTCAACACTTTCACCTCACTCATACATAATCACTATCTTTGCAGAGGAGCTCAGATATAACAGTTTAATAGTCCCTCCAAACTGTCACTATCCCAGACCCCTCCTTTAAAGTGCAGGCATTGTACTTCCCATTTCCAGGACTCAAGTCCGGCTAAATCTATAATAACCGGTTTCCCTGAATCCCTTCACTAAATATACCCTGCTCACACTCCAACAGCTCGTCAGGTCCCAAAAATCATTCGTCTCCATTCATTTCTGTCTAACAAGCTCACACATGCTTGCTGGAAGTCCAAGCCCCTCACCCACAAAACCTCCTTTACCCCCTCCCTCCAACCTTTTTAGGACGACCCCACCCCTCCTTTCTTCCCCTACAGATTTTTATGCTCTCCAAGTCATTCTACTTTGATCCATTCTCTCTAAATGACCAAACCACCTCAACAACCCCTTTTTCAGCCCTCTGACTAATACTTTTAGTAACTCCACACCTCCTCCTAATTTCCACACTCTGAATTCTCTGCAAATATTTACACCACATATTGCCCTTAGACAGGACATCTCCACTGCCTCCAGCTGCCTCCTCGCTGCTGCATTTACAACCAATCTTTACACCCTATAAGAGTGTTGGTACCACTATACTTTCATACATTCCTTCTTTGCCTCCATAGATAACATTTTTTGTCTCCACAGATACCTCAATGCACCACTCGCCTTTTTCCTTTCCCATCAATTCTATGGTTAACCTCATCCTTCATAAACCCATCTGATGACAAGTCAACTCCCAAATATCTGAAAACATTCACTTCTTCCATAATCCTTCTCTCCAGTGTGATACCCAAATTTTTTCTTTATCTAAATCGTTTGATACCCTCATCACATTCTTTTATCTTTGTTCACTTTCACTTTCTACCTTTACCTGATGCTAGCTATACATGGTTAATTCTGATAATTCCATCATCTCCATGGGGAAGTGGAAAGAACCCTTCCTCCAAGCCATGCATGTTGAAAGAGGTGACTAAAATGCTGTATAAATTACTAAATGTAAAAAGAAGAAACAAATACATTTCTTCTCTTTTGGGTCACCCTGTCTCAGTGAGACACAGCCGATGTTAAAAAAAAAAAAAAAAAAGGTTCATCACGTACTGTATTCCAAAACTAATTCTGAGAAAATAAGGAAACAGTATGATTGATTTCCTACCTTGCCTGCATCTTGTAGTGTCTTGGATTCTGTGACACTCTGACCCATGAGGATTTTACTTTGGAGGTAGACAGCAATCAGCACAAATGGTATAAAGGAAGTGTGACAGTCCTAGGCGCCAGTCAAAATAGAGTCCCATAATGATGCTTACGCCAAGAGTTGTAATAGCTTGGACAATAGTTCCTACACGAGATCCAGTAGCCTGTTGAAAATTGCTTAAGGAGATTTAATATATAATTACCGCATTATAACTATCACCAGTGAGAATTAATCATCTCAGAATAAAATCTTTATGTCGACATGTAATATATTTTTATGCATGAAATGAGAGAGAGAGATTTTGGGAAATGTTGAGTGAGTGCGTGTATTTTGAACCAAGTGAGAGTACTTGTGGTGGGGTCTTAATGCTAAAGTGGGTAAAAAATGTTGTGGAGGGAGTAGTAGGTAAAAATTTTGGGGCCCAGGGGGAAATATAAAGGGAGCCTTTAATTAAGCTATGTGCAGAAAGAGGTTTGGGAATAAGTAATACATATTTTATAAAAAGAGGATAAATAAGATACAAGGTATGATATAGTGTAATGAAAGAAGTTTGTTAGATTATGTATTGGTGGATAAAAGGTTGATGGGTAAGTTTCAGGATGTACATGTTTATAGAGGGCAACGGATATATTGGATCATAATTTAGTTGTAGCTACAGTTAGAGTAAAAGGTAGATGGGACAAAAAGAAAATAGCAACAGCAAGTAAGAGAGAGGTAAAGTGTATAAACTAAGGGAGGAGGAAGTTAGGGTGAGATATAAGCAACTATTGGCAGAAAGGTGGGCTAATGCAAGTATGAGTAGTGGGGGTTGAAGAGGGTTGGAATAGTTTTAAATATCAGTATTACAATGTGGAACAGAAGTTTGTGGCTATAGGAGGTGGGTGCAGGAGGAAAGAGGAGTGAGTGGTGGAATGAAGAGGCAAAGGGTGTGATAAACGAAAAAAGGTAGCTTTTGAGAGGTTTTACAAAACAAGTGTTAATAGAAGAGCAGAGTATATAGAGTAAAGAAGGTGAAGAGAGTGGTGAGAGAGTGCAAAAGAAGAGCAGATGACAGAGTGGGAGAGGCTCTGTCAAGAAATTTTGCTGAAAACAAGAAATTTGTTTGGAGCGAGATAAACAAGTTAAGAAAGCCTAAGGAACGAATGGATTTGTCAGTTAAAAGCAGAGTAGGGAGTTAGTAGATGGGGAGCTGGAGGTATTGGGTAGACGGCGGGAATATTTTGAGGAACTTTTAAATGTTGATGAAAAAAGGGAGCGGTAATTTCATGCACTGGCCAAGGAGGTATAACATAATTTAGGAGTGAAGAGCAGGATGTGGGTGTGGGGGAGGTGCGGAGGCATTACGTAGAATGAAAGGGGGTAAAGCAGCTGGAACTGACGGGATCATGACAGAAATGTTAAAAGCAGGGCATATAGTGTTGGAGTGGTTGGTATTTTGTTTAATAAATGTATGAAAGAGTGGAAGGTACCTAGGGATTGGCAGAGAGCATGTATAGTTCCTTTATATAAAGGGAAGGGGACAAAAGAGATTGTAAAAATTATAGGGAATAAGTTTACTGAGTATACCAAGTAAAGTGTACGGTAGGGTTATTATTGAAAGAATTAGAGGTAAGACAGAGTAGGATTGCAGATGAGCAAGGAGGCTTTAGAGTGGGTAGGGGATGTGTAGATCAAGTGTTTACATTGAAGCATATATGTGAACAGTATTTAGATAAAGGTTGGGAAGTTTTCATTGCATTTATGGATTTAGAAAAGGCATATGATAGAGTGGATAGGGAGCAATGTGGAAAATGTTGCAGATGTATGGAATAGGTAGTAAGTTTCTGAATGCTGTAAAGAGTTTTATGAGGATAGTGAGGCTCAGGTAAGGGTGTGTAGGAGAGAGGGAGATTACTTTCTGGTAAAAGTAGGTCTTAGACAGGGATGTGTAATGTCACCATGGTTGTTTAATATATTTATAGATGGGGTTGTAAAAAGTAAATGCTAGGGTGTTGGGGAGAGGGTGGGATTAAATTATGGGGAATCAAATGTAAAATGGGAGTTGACACAGTTACTTTTTGCTGATGATACTGTGCTTATGGGAGATTCTAAGAAAAGTTGCAAGGTTAGTGGACAAGTTTGGGAGGGTGTGTAAAGGTAGAAAGTTGAAAGTGAACATAGAAAGAGTAAGGTGATGAAGGTATCAAACGATTTAAATAAAGAAAATTGGATATCACATTGGAGAGAGGATTATGGAAGAAGTGAATGTTTTCAGATATTTGGGAGTTGACTTGTCAGCAGATGGGTTTATGAAGGATGAGGTTAACCATAGAATTGATGAAGGAAAAAGGTGAGTGGTGCGTTGAGGTATCTGTGGAGACAAAAACGTTATCCATGGAGGCAAAGAAGGAATGTACGAAAGTATAGTGGTACCAACACTCTTATATGGGTGTGAAGCATGGGTTGCAAATGCTGCAGTGAGGAGGCGGCTGGAGGCAGTGGAGATGTCCTGTCTAAGGGCAATGTGTGGTGTAAATATTATGCAGAAAATTCCGTGTGTGGAAATTAGGAGGTGTGCAGTTACTAAAAGTAGTATTTGTCAGAGGGTTGAAGAGGGGTTGTTGAGGTGGTTTGGTCATTTAGAGAGAATGGATCAAAGTAGAATGACTTGGAGAGCGTATAAATCTGTAGGGAAGGAAGGCGGTGGGGTCGTCCTCGAAAAGGTTGGAGGGGGTAAAGGAGGTTTGTGGGTGAGGAGCTTGGACTTCCAGCAAGCATTGTGAGTGTGTTAGATAGGAGTGAATGGAGACAATTGTTTTGGGACCTGACAAGCTGTTGGAATGTGAGTAGGGTAATATTTTGTGAAGGGATTCAGGAAACCAGTTAATTGATTTAGTTGGACTTGAGTCCTGGAAATGGGAATTACAATGCCTGCACTTTAAAGGAGGGAACTGAGATATTGGCGGGATTTTCTGAACTGTCGTATCTTAGCGCCTCTGCAAAGACAGTGATTATGTGTGAGTGAGGTGAAAATGTTGAATGATGAAAGTATTTTCTTTCTTTTGGGTCACCCTGCCTCGGTGGGAGACGGCCGACGTGTTAAAAAAAGAAAATAAAGCTCCAAGAACATGGATAGTTTTATTAATAGAGAAGCTAACAGGCTATCTAAATGTACGTATTCTAAACCTCACTATTTCTGCATTTAATAGGTAGAGGGCTAGGACCATTCCCTATGACTAACAAATCATTGTTACCTGTCAGTGACATCAGCAAAGCTCATGGCTTTCCATTATGTTTTCCTTCACTCTCAGAAGGAATAGGCAGCAGCTCACCTGCTCTAATTCCTGACACCACCATATGGTAAGACAAAACATACTGCACCTTCAGTAATACAACTATCATCCGTATGTGTATTTTATTACAACCAACCTTGAAGAGCGACTTGGTCACAAGAAAAATCAACAATATATTTTATTTCAACATGCTAGCTGTCTCCCGTCGAGGCAGGGTGACCAAAAAACACTTTCACCATCATTCAGGTATGACAGTTCAGATGTCACTCCAAACAGCAAATATCCCAAACCCCTCCTTTAAAGTGTAGGCATTGTACTTCCCACCTCCAGGACTCAAGTCCGGTTAACCGGTTTCCCCAAATCCCTTCACAAAATATTACCCTGTTCACACTATAACAGCTCATCAAGTCCCAAAAACCATTTGTTTACACTCACATATGCCTGCTGCATGTCCAACCCCTTGCACACAAAACCTCTTTTACCCCAACATTCATCCTTTCCTAGGACAACCCCTACCCTTCCTGTATACTACAGATTTATACATCAATATACAGGTTTTAAAACATTAAAAAGGGCTGCAGTTTTTACACTTCAGTTTAGTCTCTCAGAGGAGATTCTTTTTTAAAAATTAAAAACAGTAATCCAAGCAAATTTGCCAAATGACCAATGCAGTACAGTAGTATATATATTAGCCAAATACAGAGCAAATGCTTACTTTTAGGTCTAATACCGCACAGTACTAACCATATCAAACTATAAACGTGCCCAGTTGAGTAAGAATGATTTTTGCTCAACAATGCTATACTGAAAAACTACTTTTTTTTTAATATAATTCCAGTACTGCACTATAATTATACATAAAAATGCTACACTGAGGGTTTTTAGTCAGAATCAGAAATGTAAAAAATGGAAAAAAAATAAATGTTATGAATGCAAAATTAATTGAAATAATGGTGATTTAATGTATTTAAAAAAAAGATGCAGTTTATGTCTTAATATTAACCTTATTAATGATTATACAATACTTGAAAAGCATTTAAGCATAGGTATTAATTTAAGGCATGAATTACATAACTTTCTAGAAGTAATTACAGAAATGAATAACTAATATTTTATTTTACATATAGATAAAAAAAGCAAAATACACATCACGACTGCATAACTTTTTTGATTAAGGTCTAGTATATCCACTGATGCCAAATAAATATTGATACAAAATAAATTACAATACCATGGCAGAAACAATTCACAATCTACCCATTAACTGGAAATGAACCTAGATGACATTCGGTTGGTCCTAGTCTTTCTCATGATCCAAGAGAGGAAAATTGCCTAGTTGAATATCCAATTTGTAGGTTACTTATGAAATATTAAAAAAGCAATGTACAGTGGACCCTCGGTTTTCCTTGAAAATTCTTTCCAGAATGCTGTTTGAGTGCCGTTACCGAACGAATTTGTTCCCATAAGGACAAATGTAAATTAGATTAGTCGTTTCAGACCCCCAAAAGTACACTTACAAAAGCACTTACAAAAATACATTTACATAATTGTTCGAGTTTGGGGGTGCACGAAAACTGAGGTCCGCTGTATATAAATTACTTTAAAAAAAAACTAACAGTAATTAGTACACTATACTACATTGTAACTACCTGCATGAACATAGAAACAGCAGCAATAATGCCCATCACAAGGAAAAGTAGGGCATACAAGTCAGCTTCTTTCCTAGCCTCATCTGGCTCAGCAATTGAAAGTGTCTGCAAACATAAACAGAAAGCATTATCATTAATCCTGACAAATAGTAAGGGATGATATATCATTTATTTACTACTTTTTCACAGATTCTATGTAGAGCATTTCCTTTTAAGCATACAGGTACCATAATCGTCATGTC
>WNWK01055033.1:0-11381 GCA_009830355.1 Cherax destructor
TGTGTAGAGAACCTAGGATAACCCAAAGTTTGGGTTATCCTAGGTTCTCTAGATAACACTTTGGGTTATCCTAGGATCTCTACACATATGCTGCTATGTATGATAATCAATGTAACTATCTCTATACCTGAATAAACTTACAGTTTGTGGGAAGAAAAAACAAATTCCCTTTTCCTCAAAGCATGAGGATTCTTAGAGCGGTAAATAACCATGAACTTACACTTGAAATCACCTGATGCATTACCGCAAAGGAGCAAGGTGAAGCGATCCTTTGCTGTCTTGAAGCCTGGTGCACTTTTCTCTTGCTGACTGATATAAGTTCATGTTGGCATTTTCTTCCAGAAAACACTTGTCTTGTCAGCATTAAACACTTGTTGTGGATCATAGCCACCCTCAGTAGGACCCCACTGACTCAATGGTTTAACCTACCGCAGGCGACCGCACACTCAAAATTTTCCCCTCCAGCGAATCGCGTAATATAAGGTTTACGTCATGTTAGATAAAAATGTGCCGCAATTCTTCAATCGCGTAATACCCAAAACGCGCAACATAAAGTCGTGCTAAATGAGGGTCTACTGTAAATACGAAGAGCACACATTATAAAAGGCATTAGGGTAAGTGTTGACTCTGTAGAAAAACATGAATTTTAATGCTGTTACAAAGTTCAGTTTCTTGTAAACAGACACATACAGGAGGAAGATATACATCCGAAGTTTTCACAGATTTTCCTTGTACCCTCTTGATATCCCAATCTCAATAGATGAGAGAGACAGGGCAATCATTGAGAAGTAGGGAAGTCAGGAGATGAAGACGGTAACCAGTTGAAGGAAAGTGCTGTAATCATAAGTGGAGAGAATTGAGGCTAAAGAAGAATTGTTCAGAAACTGCTGTTATCTGTGAAGGCAAAATGGTATACAGTGGTACCTCGAGTTACGATGGTCCCCAAAATCGCCCTTTTATGTAAGTTTATTTTTTTAAATGCTTTTGTAGGTATATTTTTGGGGGTGTAAAAGGACTAGTCTATTTTACATTATTCCTTATGGGGATAAATTCGTTTGGTAATGGCACTTGAACAGCATTCTCGAACGAAAAAATATCGTAACTAGAGGTACCACTGTATATGAGACATATTTGCTATGTTTGGTAAAGTGTAGCTGGACAGACCATGCCATACATATTTCCTTGTTAATGAGCAGATATTACTACTATTACTACTGATTTGTACTTTTATTCTTTAATCATACGAAAGAAATGAAAGCCATTACACTTTTAACAGTTCCAACAAGGTTGGAGACTATGTACTGTATCTACAGTAGACCGTCATTTAGCACGAGTTTATTTGGCACGATTTGGGTATAGTACGATTGAAGATTTGCGGCACAATTTTATGTAACATGTCGTAAAATTAATTTAACACGGTTCAGTTTGTGGGAAAGAAAAACAAATTACCTTTTCCTCAAGCAGCTGCCTTGTTGTGGATCAGCGGGGGAGACCACCCGCCATCCCCAGACACCACCCCACCATCCCAGCATTCATAGTTCATACACGTCCAGTCCTCTGCTATAAGCTATCTGTGTTTGTGAATTGTGTTTTGATCTTTTAATTACTATATCTTGTATCTGCCAAGCAATCATGACACCCAATAGGCATACCAGTGTTGCTCAAAGTGGCAAGAAAAGGTACAGTGGAACCCCGCCTAATGAACGCTCCATATAGCGAACAAATCGTGTAACGAACGCTTTTTTCGCAAAATATTTTTCTCATGTAGCGAACATTTACTCGTGAAGCGAACCGTACCAGACCTGTCAGCCTGCCCCGCGCTTGTGCGGTGAGGCGAGGACGCCAGTCAAGCGTTGTTTACATTTGAGAGAACATTACCTAGCGCGCTCTTTCAAACATTCACAATACTTTTGTTGTGTTTATTGTTGGTTAAGTGATTGTCACTGTGAAATAAGTCACCATGGGTCCAAAGAAGCTTCCTAGTGGTACCCCTGTGGTAAAGAGAGTGAGGACCACCATTGAACTGAAGAAAGAGATTGTAGAAAAATATGAGAGTGGCGTACGTGTGAGTGAGCTTGCCAGGATGTACAACAAAAACAAATCTAGTATCGGCACTATCCTGGCAAAGATAAATGAGATCAAGGAAGCTAATGTTGCAAAAGGGGTTGATATGTTAACGAAAAAGAGATCAAAAACAGTGGATGAGATTGAGAAGTTGTTGATGGTGTGGATAAACAATAAACAATTAGCAGGTTATTGCTTCACAGGAGGAGGGAGAGAGAGTGAAGGTGCCTTCTTCAGAGATTAAGGAAATGTGTTCTATGTGGAGTAGGTTGCAGACATATGTTGAAAAACACCACCCTGAGCAAGCTGAAATGAGCCATCTGTGCAACCACTTCAGTGACAGAGCCATGTTGCACTTCAGGAAAATATTAAAGAGTCGCCAGAAACAGAGGACTGTGGACAGTTATTTCATGAGGCAGGGATCCAGTGACTCTCAAGCTGGTCCTAGTGGCATTAAAAGGAAAAGAAGGGAAGTAACCCCAGATAAGGACTTATTACCTGAAGTCTTTATGGAGGGGGATTCCCCTTCCAAACACTAACAACCTGCCCCTGTCATCCTCCCTATCTTCCAGATGCCTGCAACTCTCTTCAATAAAGGTAAGTAAATGTTAGTTATTAATCTGTTTTTTATTATTTAGTATTAAAATGTATTTTTTGTGAATCTTTTTGGATGTCTGGAACGAATTAATTGTATTTACATTATTTCTTATGGGAAATAAGGTTTTGAATTACAAACTTTTTGTGTTAAGAACTAGCTCCTGGAACGGATTAAGTTCGTTAGTTGAGTGACCACTGTACAGTGGTACTGTACAGTGGTCCCTCAGTTTTCGTGCATCTCCAAACTCGAACATTTTGTAAGTGTATTTTCGTAAGTGCTGTTGCAAGTGTATTTTTGGGGTTCTGAAATAGACTAACCTACGTGACATTATTTCTTAACCCTTAAACTGTCCACACGTAGATATACGTTCACTCGCGAAAGTGACCGAATGTATATCTACGTTTTATTTTACATTCGTTCAAATTTAGTGCAATAGGCCTGAGTCGCCTAGACATGAGAGAATGGGTCTGCGCCCTCAGTGTGCGCAGTATGAAAAAAATCGGGAATGCCAGGGTACCGCATGGTAGCCCCAGTTAGTTTCAGCTCCATCTTGGGTCAACATCATGGCACACCCCCGTGATTCACTCACGCCTCGTCGTATTAACACTACTATTCTCGGAAAGTGATAGAGAATGCGAGCTTAGTGGATTTGACAGTGATATAGCCACTAATAATCAAGGAATTAGTGAAACTATTGATGACAACCCAGATGACCCTCAGCCCATCACCTCTGGGGTGGCCAGTGTGGCCAGTGTGGACAGTGTGGCCATACCAGACCCTCAGCCCAGCACATCTGGTGTGGCCAGTGTGGCCACAGACCCTCAGCCCAGCACCTCTGGGGTTGCTAGTGTTACTACTCAAAGGCAGCTCCGCAAGAGGAAATTATCATTTTCCATGTGTTATGATAGTGACGATAGTGAAGGTGATATAAGTGACGATGACGAAATCGATTTTATGCCCATAGACGATTCGTCGAGTTACAGTGATTATCATTATTCCCCAGTGAAACGTACTTATGGGCGTTATTATCTACGTTCAGGCAGTGTGCCATATGCAGTCAGAGGCAAGGGTCGTGGCAGTTCACGATCCAAAACCCCAGCCACTGATATTGAAAGTGATAATGAAGGAGAGTATGCTGGGATGGAGGAAGAGGTGGTGGGTGGCATGGTGCCTGGACCTCATGGCGCGGTGTGTGGACAGACAAAGGACCAAGAGGTACCCTCTCAATCATGTGCTGGCCCAACTCCCGTCCCTCCTGCTCCCCCACGTCCCATGCCACAGGTCCACCCTGCACCATCTGATCGTGAATGGAAGTGGACTGAACATACACCATTCGTGCCACATCCTTTCAATTTTGATGGCAGTGGAAGTGGCATCATGCCACACTGTCCCATCACAAATGAGTCTACAGAGTTAGACTATTTTCAACTATACTTTGATGAGCCAATAATGAACCTGATTGTTACTCAGACCAACCTGTACTACAAGTATACAATGGACCATGCAGATTTTTCAGAATCGTCACGGCTGCGCAGGTGGAAAGATACAACTGTGGCTGAAATGTATTTATTCCTTGGCACTGTCATGCTTATGCCACACACGTATAAGAACAATATAGCAAACTACTGGTCCACAGACCACTTCATTAGCACTCCAGTCTTCCGTGACCTCCTTCCCTGCAACAGATTCCTTCTGTTGCTGAAAATGTTGCACTTCTCAGATAGGAATACACCAAACCGAAATGACCTCCTCTACAAAATCCGGGAATTGTTTATGTATCTCAAACAAAAATTCAGTGCCTAATTTTATCCATTCAAGAACATTGTTGTTGACGAGTCCTTGATTCTGTTCAAGGGACGACTGTCATTCAAACAATATATACCAAGCAAACGTAATCGCTTTGGTATAAAACTGTTTGTTATGTGTGACTGTGAGACTGGTCTTGTGTTGGATGTCATTATCTACACAGGTAAAAATACAGTTGATGATACCAGGCGCATGTTGGGCATTTCTGGTGATGTTGTTCGCAAGATGATGCAGCCATACCTTGGCAAGGGCCATACATTGTTCACAGACAACTGGTACACAAGCCCTATGCTTGCTGATTTCCTACGTGTGAACAATACTGATATATGTGGAACAGTGAGAAGAAATAGAAAACACATGCCAAAGTTCACTGGAGGAAGTGTAGTGCAGGCGTTTCATGCCAATGACATCATGGCACTGTCATGGCATGACAAAAGGGACGTGACATTGCTGTCAACCATCCACAGAAACGAGATGGTACAAACAGACAGAATGAGCACGCTCAACAATCAACCTATTGAAAAGCCAGCTGTTGTCATCGACTATACAAACAATATGTGACTAGTCGACAAGTGTGACATGATGATAGGCTTTGTTGACTGTGTGCGTAGGAGTCGCAAGTGGTATATAGAAGTGTTTTTCCACCTTGTGGACATTGCAATGCTCAATGCCTTCAACATGTATGAAATAAAGACTGGGAAGCGACAACGATATGCAGAATTCACCCTAAATGTCATCAAGCAGATAGGGAGAAAGTATGGTACCACACCTATACCTGCCACTCCACAGCGACCTGTCACCCCACAACAGCGACCTGTCACTCCACAACAGCGACCTGTCACTCCACAACCAGAGGGGAAAGTGCCCAACCGAATTATCCCTAACTGTCAATGCCTGATACCATTACCATCTACTCCAAAGAAGAAGTACTCTCAGAAAAAGTGTGTTGTGTGTGCTTACAGTACACAGCGACCCCAAGTGCGAAAAGACACACGATTCATGTGTCAGCAATGTGGAGTGGCACTCTGTATGAATCCATGCTTCTTTGAGTATCATACAGTGGTGGACTTCTAGAAACATAAATAGGACCTGTAAATACCTTGTATATATATGTAAACAATAGTGATTGAAACAGGTGTACAAATTTATTTATCAGTGTGAACATGTGTGTTTGTGACAGTATGATTACTAATTCAGTATTAAATATTTATGTCTAAACAAGAATTGGCAATGAAATGAATAGATCTGCATCAAAACATTATTATCATAGGATGAAAACAACAGAAAATGGAAAAAAACGATAAATGTTTCTTGTTTCTGCAAGCGGCAGTGCTCCATGTTGCCGACACCACATCATTTAGCACCAACTTCACGGGCTTATATCTCGGTAAGTACTGGCAGTAAAATGTTTTTTTTTAGCCTATCCTATTTATAAAAATGTGCTCTTCATTTTTAGAAAAAAAATAAAGATTTTTTTTTTTCAAAATATTCGGTCACTTTCGCGAGTGAACGTATATCTATGTGTGGACAGTTTAAGGGTTAAGGAAGTAAATTCATTCGGTAATGGCACTTGAGCAGCATTCTGGAACGAATTTTCGGCGAAAACCGAGGGACCACTGTATAAGCATTTAAGTCTCAGAATTAATGAAGAAAAAGATATTAGACAGGAGATAACCTGTGGCCGCAATGAAGTGTTACTTTGTACACATAAAAAGTGGTAAGCATGTTTGTGTGACTGACTGAATGACTGACTGACTTACTGAATGACTGACTTACTGGCTTGACTGACTGACTTACTGACTGACTGAATGACTTACTGACTTGACTTGACTGACTGAATGACTTGACTGACTTAATGACTGACTTACTGAATGACTTGACTGACTTACTGAATGACTTGACTGACTTACTGAATGACTTGACTGACTTACTGAATGACTTGACTGACTTACTGACTGACTGACTTGACTGACTTACTGACTGACTGACTTGACTGACTTACTGACTGACTTGACTGACTTACTGAATGACTTGACTGACTTACTGAATGACTTGACTGACTTACTGAATGACTTGACTGACTTACTGACTGGCTTGATTGACTTACTGAATGATTTGAATGACTTGACTGACTTACTGAATGACTTGACTGACTTACTGAATGACTTGACTGACTTACTGAATGACTTGACTGACTTACTGAATGACTTGACTGACTTACTGAATGACTTGACTGACTTACTGACTGACTGAGCTTGACTGACTTACTGACTGACTTGACTGACTTACTGACTGACTTGACTGACTACTAGAATGACTTGACTGACTTACTGAATGACTTGACTGACTTACTGAATGACTTGACTGACTTACTGACTGGCTTGATTGACTTACTGAATGATTTGAATGACTTGACTGACTTACTGAATGACTTGACTGACTTACTGAATGACTTAAAGTTAGACACTCAGTACAACCATCGACTTCAGTTCCAGAACCTCTACCATCCACCTCAGCTCAGTAAGGCCACTGCATAACTCTCGACTCTCTTCACAATCATCCACAAACACCAGCACCCACAATTTAAGGTAAGAAATACTATTATTTCTGTTACATTTGTAGTCTTAAGCAGTAAAAACAACATACTACATCACGATAATGAACTACAATTACATATTCACTTATATTTTTGTAAGATTTGTTGGTGTAAAAAGAAAAAAGTTGTTTGGCTTTTTGGGGGCTCCCAGGAACGTAACCCTATTTTTCCCGTAAGTTCTTCAGTTCATCTAACACGATTTTACCTAACACGGCATTTTCAGGAACGTAACTATTGTATTTCCATCTTTGACAAAGTTTCCTATGAGAACTTCCCTTCTTTGAAACAGGACCCATGTACAGGTTTAAACAGATTTTTCAACGACATTTTAATAAGTTAAGGTTTGGATGGTAATCATTTGGTTAAAAATTTGATATGTGCAATGCGTATCACAAACAATGCTGGTTTGTTTTTGTTCATTGTGAAATAAGAATGTACAGTATAAAAGTTTAAGCATGCCTCGTGAGGATATTTCTTGGATCAGATTGAATGCCTTGCATTCCCCAGGTACTGTATATCCCATATGGATGTAGCACTTCCCCATGAATACAAAAATAATTGCCTCATTATATACAAAGTAGAACAGCAGTTGCAAAAGTTTACAAAAGGCACAAGCAACAAGGACAGAGAATAAAATGCTAGTCAAGAAAGACAGAATAGATGCCATGGAAAAACTGGCAGCAACAAGTTATGAGAGAATGTGAGTGTAGCCAGAGAAAGGTCTCCTTATACCTGCTGTTCATATCCAATTACCAGTTTATAAGTACCTAAGAAATTAGTTAGTTGTTGAGTTACATCTGAGAGGACTCCAACAGAAATATGTCATACCCCTTGGCATTGTTTTGTTTTCCTTAGTTAATATTTATCTTGGATTACAAACCCTAGGAATATTTTAATTTTATATCATTCCCCATTTAGTGTTTTCATTAGTGACCAAGGCTAGTTACTCTGCTTTTAAAACAGTATTCATCATATCATTACTTCAATACTTACAAAGTACTAATCATGTGAAATATTTTTCAAGTACAAATGAAGTCAAAAAGTGAAAACTCTCCAAACCATCATTAACCTATTCAGGGTTTTGGCCGTACTAGTACGGCTTACGCACCAGGGTTTCTGACATACTAGTACGCCTAAATTCTAGCACCCTCAAATCAAGCGGAAACAGGCTGGTAGGCCTAGATGTTAGAATAGGTCTGTGCGGTCAATGTGAACAGTATAAAAAAAATCCTGCACCACACAGTGCGTAATAAGGAAAAAAAACTCTGACCGTGTTTTTGGTTTAAAACAGCGACTTTGCAGTCTATTTTCGTATGGTATTTATGGTTGTATTCTCGTTTTCTTGGTCTCATTTGATATAATGGAAGATATATTACAGAAATAGAGATAATTTTGATTGGTTTCACGATGACAAGTACCTTGAAACTGAGCGCAAAGTAGCGAAAATGTTCAATTTTGCCGATGTTCAAGAGTAAACAAATCACGCCATGCGTCCAGTACACATCAACTGGCGAGTCTAATATTCTTGCACAAGTGCGCTGATATTATTTATACCATTTTTATAATGATGCAATAGTATACATAACAGAAAATCTTCTATTTTTGTGAGAATAAAAATTCAAAATGGAAAGCAAAAGAAATGTAAGAGGAGCCTGGAAACATGACTAATGAACAGAACATAAGAAGGAGGAACACTGCAGCAGGCCTGTTGGCCCATACTAGACAAGTCCTTCACATTCCATCCCACTAATAAAATATTTGTTCAACAGAATCTTCAATGATACCCAAGAAATAAGCTTTGATAATTCTATTTACTCATGTGCAATTCCCACTCAAATCCAGCCCCTCTCACTCATGAATTTATCCAACCTAAATTTGAAACTACCCAAGGTCCTTGCTTCAATAACCCTACTAGGCAGACTGTTATAACTATAACAATGAACGACCGCCGATTTTTAGCCAAAGGACGAAAATCAAGCCAATATTTTGGCGAAAAGTCGATTTTCAAATTTGTCGATATTAAAGGGGGGACGATTTTCAAGGGTCCACTGTAATGTAAATTAGATTAATCCATTTCAGCCCCCCAAAATACACTTACATAATTGTTCGAGTTGGAGCTGTTATATGCCGAGGTACCACTGTATGTGTATTCTTTTTCAACACGCGGTCATCACCCACCGAGGCAGGGAGACCCAGTAAAGAAGCACTTTCACCATATATTCACTCCAAAACAGCCAATATCCCAAACCCTTCCTCCAAAGTGCAGGCACTGTACCTCCCACCTCCAAGACTCAGGACTAGAAATATTATTAGACAGGACCTGATCCTAAAGCAAGTAACACTAAGCAGAGCCAATTTTTGTTTATAACATGTTAGTCGTCTCACAATTAGGCAGGGTGACCTAAAAAACAAACGCCACTGTCCTTCACACTATCACCATCTTGCCAGAGACACGCAGATACAATAGTTTAGACGTCACTAAACAGCAAAACCCCAACCCCTCCTTTAGATGCAGGCATTGTACTTCCCACCTCTGGACAACCATTTTCCCCTGAATCCCCTCACAAATTATTACCCCGCCCACACCCAACAGCTCGCCAAGTCCCAAACACCATTCATCTCCACTCCTATTTAACACACACAAATGCCTGTATGTCCAAACCCCTTGGACAAAAAACCCCTTTAGCCCCTCCCTCCAACCTTTCCTAGGACGACCCATACCCCACCTTCCTGCCACTGCAGATTCCTACACCCTCCAAGTTGTCCTATTTGCTCCATCTTCTCTAAATGACCAAACCACCTCAACAACCCCTCCTCAGCCCTTTAAATAATCTTCCAGTAACCCACACTTCCTCCTAATTTTCACACTACAATTTTCTCTGCATAATATTTACTCCACACATTACTCTTAGACACACATTTCTATTGCCTGGATCCAGCCTCCTTTGCTCTAACATTCACAACCCATGCCACACTCATTAAGGGTTGGTACCACTATACTCTTATACATTTCCTTCTTTCCTCCATGGATAACTTTATTTGTTTCACAGATACCTAAATGCACCACCCACCCTTTTTTCCCTTTATCAATTCTATGGTTTACCTCATTCTTCATGTCCACTCATCCGCTGACACGTCCACTCCCAAATATCTGAACACATTCACTTTTTCCATACTACCTCCCCCCAATTTGATATCCAATTTTTCTTACCTAACTTTTGATCCTCATCATCATTTCACTTTGAACCCCTTTCCCTTTTCACCCCCCAAAAAAAAGATCATCACAAAAGAGTTTAAAAACCCCCCTTTTTTTTTGATTCCCATAATTAAATCCCCCCCCCTCCCCAACCCTAGCATTTCTTTTTTTCAACCCCATCTATAAATATGTTAAAAAATTGGGCATTACACCCCATGTCAAGGCCTATTTTATTGGGAAAAAATCTCCCTCTCCACACACACTAACCTGACCTATTTTCAAAAAACTCTTTTTCAGCTTTTGGGAATTTCTACCTATTCCAACACTGCAACATCTGCCACATTGCTCCCCTATCTACCCTATCATAGCCTTTTCAAATCCCTTGAAATGATAACATCCCCACCTTTTTCTAAATATTTTATTTCAGTGGACCCTTGGTTAAGAAAGGATAAGAAAAAACAGTTACCTAAACTTTTTTTTGGTATCAGTTGCGAAAGTATTAGACCTGCCTGCCTGCTCCGCGCCTGGCCTGCAAAAGATGTTTTTTAGTGGGAATGTCTGCTCAAAATTTTGGAACCATTTTGAAATTGCATCTTTTAAAATTTTTGTGAAATTGGCCAAATTTAAAATTTTGACCACTTTTTGGGTGTTCAAATCGGTAAAATTTGGGGGTTTTTTGTACCAATTAAGAGAACAAAAAATTCTAGCAAAAAAGCTAAAATTTTGGTAGACTGAAACATTGGAATTGGCCAAAATAGGGTCAAAAGGGCAAAAATGGTAAACATCGTCGTCCCCAACATTGCGGGCATATGTTTGTTTTTTATCAAATTTATACTTTTGGTGTCATTATGATGGGAAAAAGGGTTTTCTATATTTAAAGATTTGTTTTTTTAAAAAATTCAAAGGGAAAAGTTTTGGGGGAGGGCCTTCGACCCTGGGGTTTTTTTAATTTTAACCCGTTACCTGTCCAAACGTAGATCCGTTTTTCCCCCGCGTCCAAAATTAACCCCGGGTTTTACGACTTACGGCTTCCCCTGGGGGTTTTTGCGATAGTCGCCAAATTCTAGCACCCTCAAATCAAGCAGAAACAGGCTGTTAGGCCGATGGAAAATGGGGGCTGT
>WNWK01055034.1:0-11381 GCA_009830355.1 Cherax destructor
TAGATCATGTCGAGCAGATGTAAGTTGGCGTAGATCATGTCGAGAAGGTGTAAGTTGGTGAAGATCATGTCGAGCAGATGTAAGTTGGCGTAGATCATGTCGAGCAGATGTAAGTTGGCATTGATCATGTTGAGCAGGTGTAAGTTGGCATAGATCATGTCGAGCAGATGTAAGTTAGCGTAGATCATGTCTAACAGGTGTAAGTTGGTGCAGATCATGTCAGCAGATGTAAGTTGGTGTAGATCATGTCAGCAGATGTAGTTGGTGTAGATCATGTCGAGCAGGTGTAAGCGTGGATGTTGGATCAAATACTACAGTAATAATTCTGAGACGATATTCCAAGTATGCTCCCAAAGAGACTTGTTGCTCAGTGTTCTTGAAGTCTTGAGCCAGGTGGGCCCTACAGATTAGCAGTAATTAAATGGTTGTGGTAGTTTAGGTGCATGACACAGGCGCTCAAGTCGTCCGTTCTGCTGCTATATTGGTGTACAGAAATACGCGAGTCGATGTTTCACATAAGCATATTTTGCCACAATCGTTTCAATGGATTGTGTTTACCCCAGCAGTGGATTTAACTTAATGAAGGTGTCCTTGATCACCACTACTGTTGCGCCCCTTGAACTGGGCCTCAATGTATATAATGTATATTTCAATTTTCTATAATTTTATATTGCGAATATTCTCGATTATAGCTAAATCGTTAATATTTTGCTTTATATTATTATTAGACTATTATTTAACTAGCTATATATTTAGGTAGGATATTATATTTTGTTGTGCTCGGGGTGTGTAGTAACTGCCTTGGTGTTGGCAAACGACTGTTAGGCTGCCGGCGTCTTGTTGCGGGGAGGAGTCAGTCTCTGGACACACCTGAGCTGGGTGGTTGTTCCTCTTTCATCGCTCTCTCTGGCCTGCTGCCCTCGTCGAGTCAACTCCTCACTCTTGTTGTTCTCGACATTAGACTCTGTTGGGTAGAGTATGAATTTGTTGGTGAGGCGAATCATACTTCTCAGAACTCTGTGTAACTCTGTTCACAGAGAATAGACTAGACAGTGATTATTCGACTTTGTTCTGGGTTGTGTGTCACCTTGACACTCTTTGATAACTCAGGTCTCAAGCTCTAGCTTTTGGACTCTTCGATAAGGCATCTGTGTACTGCCACAGTTTGGGGTTGTTTATGCTGAACCTAGTTTCAGTAGTAAGGGAGTTTTATGACTGTTTTGGAGGATCTACTGATGGTCCCCAGTTAAGGGTGATTTTCTATCTCCTTGTTCCTGACACTGTGTTGCTGTTGCCTGTTATAGTGCTGTTCTGTGAAGTGGTCATTTTACTGGACAATCAAGCTGTTCTGATTGTCAGTTTAGTACACTAGCTTATGAGAAGTTGTTCTGTCGTATACTGGTTGAGTCGAGTCATAGTTACCGGGAGCACACTTATACACACATTTATTATTATTTATATATATATTTGTTATTACTGACATTGTACCTGATGGTACCTCTGAGTCATTTATATATATATATGTGCCATCAGCACAGACTTATTGATATGAGAGTGTAGGAGCTACCCTCCTAGTTATCCTAATTGATATCTTAATTAGTATCTTCATATTTGATTTATTATGCTACCTAGATTTTCTCACTTTGTTAATAAATCTTTTAAATCATTTACTTTGGTTAGTACCCTATCAGTTAATCCTTAATCTATATAATATGTCGGATAACTGAACCAGGATACTGACTTTGTTGCAAAACCCCCAGTAACAGGCTGGATGCTAGAAGGGCTATCCTTTCTAGTGTTCACTGGAGATATCTATTAAATAGATATCGTGTCATTTGTAACAAATGGGGGCCTGTCCGGATGTTCTTGATCCAAGGTGTTGAGGAATTGTCCAGTTTGCCATACAAGTAACTCTATGGTCAAACACTTTGAGTAATTTCTAATCTGAAGACTAGGAGTTTGGTCTTGTACAACATTGTAGGGGATGTATGTACTGCCCGAGTCTCTTGATCCAAGGAGATGGAAATACTGTTAATGAGTTCTGGCTCTAAGACAACCAACTCTTGTATAAATTGTAAAGTAAATTCTTACATTAGGATTCTTGCTTTTCCATAATCACCCCTCATATTGTACTTATTTTCGTGATGTATGATAAGGTGAAAAGTTAATTGATACTCTGACTTTGTCTAAGTTACGTACTTTAAAACTTCAGACTTGTTGGCAGATAGTATCTGGGTGTGACGTACAACCGTAGTTACACCGCAGTAACAGTCAGCATTAATTAGAGATCTGTTGTTTCCTGATAATACAGAGTTCTGATTCAGAATCAGAGTCAGCGAGCTTATTGTCACAATTATGAAATATGTCGCTAATTGATGACTTAGAAGTGAGAGCAACTCAAGCAGAGGTTTCTGAGCCTAGCAATACTGCTCAGTTTTCTCTCACTCCCTCCTGTCTGCCTCAGACATTAGTTCAGAGTGTAGCTAGAAGTATGACGCAGCCTCATACTAGTACTGTTTATGCTACACCTGTCTCTTCTTATACTAGACCAGATCTAGGCTCTATGGGCATGGCTGGACTAGGTGCCCGACCTAGGGTCCAACCAGATAAACCTGTTCATTTACCTTCCCCTTTGTCCTTTGATCCTATATCGCAGGACCAATTCAACAGGATGGAACGCCTAATATTGTTGCAAACGGCACAAATTGAGGCACAGAGGAAATTGAACGAGGAAGAGTTCCATAGAGAAACTGTTCGTTTCCAGAGACAACAAAGTATTAGATCTGATCAGCCTAGTAAGACTATAGAGGATACATTTAACGTGCAGAAAGCTGCCACAATGGTCCCTAAGTTTTTTGAGACAGACCTGGATACATATTTTGATGTGTTTGAGAATCAAGCACGTGCCATGAATTGGCCACGTAAGCATTGGGCTACATTGTTGCACACAGCTTTGACTGGCAGAGCACAAACATGTACTGCTGCTTTACCTTTTGCCAAATACATTGACTATGACACAGTCAAAGAAACCATTCTTGAGACATATAATTTGTTACCTGTAAGTTACCAACGTGCATTTCGTACGTTACAGCGACGACAGGGTCAAACTTGTGTGGAGTTTGCCCGTGAGAAGAAGCTTGCATTTGAGAGGTGGTGCAGAGCTTCCCAGTGTCAGACTTATGACAGTCTCGTTCAGCTACTACTTCACGAGGAGTTCAACAACTGTATGTCTGCTGATGTACAAGAATATCTGATTGACCACACTGCCACAGATATTCTAGAGACTGCCGCATTAGCTGACAACTATGAAATTTCTCACACAATTGTACGTGCTAAAACTGAGAGAAAAAAGGTAACTAAAAAATGTCCTAGGAATTGGCAAAACAAATCAGCTGATCAGTGCCGGCCTAAAACTGCTACTGTTACTTCTCGTACCTTCACCAGGAACCCTGACATTCCTGAATCTGTCTCTGTAGCAAGACAGAAGTCTAATACTGAGAAGAAAAATGTCAAATGTAACTACTGTCTTAGGAAAGGTCATACTCGAGAATATTGCTTTAAGTTAGAAAGAGATATGAGACAAGATCGTGCGGCTGGCGCCCCCACTCAAGTCGTATCTTCTTCGGTGCAACAAGGGCACCATCCTAGTCATACTTCTGACTCTCCAGTTTTCGAGAATGTTCCTCAGAATAGATGACTAACATCAGACAGAGTATCTGATGAGAAGATTCAGTCAGCTATGAGTCCTTACTTATCGAGAGGCAAAGTAGGACTTGACGAATCTAAGCTAACTGAGATAATTACTTTCCGAGACACAGGAAGTTATCTTACATTGTTAAGAGATGATGTATTGCCTTTAACTAACGATACCTATACCCAGATATATGTATTGTTAGAAGCCTATGGAGGTGCTGTTACTAAAGTTCCTCTTCACAAAGTGTACCTTGAAACAAGCTATTATTCTGGTTATATGTCAGTTGGTATTTCCAGTGGTGAATTTCCTATCAGGTCAGTGGACTTGTTGATAGGAAACGATATCCTTCAGGCTGGTATTTGTAAGGAGCCACTTGTGATTGATAATACCACTGAGGATAATTACGCAATTGAAGCGTGTAGAGAGAAACCTATATTCCCTCTCAGTGCAATTACCCGTGCTATGTCAAAGATACAACAACAACCATCCTTGTCTCCTGCTGAGTTAGTTGATGATAATGACTTGGGGTTGAATATGTTGTTTAGTGATTCTCTGCGGCCAGGATCACTAGCACTGACACCCCCCCTACCTCATCAACCTAGTCAAGACACAACTGATGTGAAGATTCTAACTCATGACGATTTAATCAAGGATCAGTTTGTTGATCAGTCTTTGGAAAGACTGAGAGATATAGCAGTTACTGAGAGTGAAGCAAAGGATCTCGATAATTGTTATTATTATAGTCAAGGTGTACTCTTGGAGAAAAGTACAAGTCTGTTGACAGCTGACAGTGATTCCACCACAGTCAAGCATCTTGTTGTTTTACCAGTTACATTTCGTGAGCAAGCTCTTGATTTTGCGCACAATAGTCCCATAGGAGGACATTTGGGTGTCAGGAAGACACTTGGTAAACTGGCAAAACATTTCACTTGGCCGGGAATGAGGGACACTGTTGCTGATCATGTGCGACGTTGCCACGTCTGTCAGGTGACAGGCAAACCAGCTCACTACCTCGTACGCACGCCTGGGAAAAGAAAATCCAATCATGTATACCACATTAATCAGCTCAAGACATACTACGCTAGCCCTCTACCTACTGCTTCTATTCTTCCTAGACCACAGGAAGGAAACGTCAATCTGCCTGACATCTCTAGAGGTATAGAGGTGCGTTTAGAAAATTCTGTGACTCTACAATCACTCGATAATTTTCTAAGTAACCTTGATGCTGATAAAGCAAGTAATGTTAAGAACATGATTTTGCAGTACCCTGAATTGTTTAGTGATGTTCCTAAGCGTTGTACTCTGGGCGTACATGACGTTGATATACAGGGAGCATCACCTATTAAGCAATCACCATACAGAATGAGTCCAACGAAACATAGAGCATTGAGAGAAGAAGTTGACTTTTGTTATCTCATGGACTTATTGCACCAGTAAAAGTCCATGGGCCTCACCGTGTATATTAGTGCCCAAGCCTGATGGTAGTTTCAGGATGTGTACTGATTACAGGAAAGTGAACTCTGTCACCTTGCCTGATGGTTATCCTTTACCTCGCATAGACGACCTAATTGATCGTGTTTCAGGAGCACAGTATGTCAGCCGTTTAGATCTCTTACGAGGATATTATCAAGTCCCGCTTACTGAACGTGCTCAAGAAATATCTGCCTTCACTGTTCAAGATGGATTGTTCAACTATCTCGTCACTCCATTCGGCTTGTGTAATGCTGCTTCGTCATTTCAACGTATGATGAACGAGTTGACCTACGACTTAGACGGGTAGAAGCCTATCTTGACGATTTAGTGGTGTACAGTGACGAATGGGAACAACACTTGACACGTCTCAGAGCTTTGTTTGAGAAACTGACACATTATAATTTCACTGTTAACTTGGCTAAGTGTAGTTTTGGTCAAGCCAAGATTACCTATCTAGGGTTCTGTATAGGCCAAGGTGAAGTTGCTCCTATTGATGCTAAAGTTCGTGCTATTGCTGCTTTTCCAGTACCACAGGATAGGAAGGGTGTGCAAAGATTCCTGGGTATGGCAGGTTATTATCGCAGGTTCTGTCCTAACTTTGCTCAAGTCGCTGCTCCTCTTACTGAGCTCACTAGTAGCAAAGTCCAATTCATCTGGACTCAAGATTGTTCAGACTCCTTTACAAGGTTGAAGCGCTTGCTTTCCTCTGCTCCTGTTTTGCAGAGTCCTAACTTCAACCTACCCTTCTGTCTGCATATAGATGCGAGTGGTTATGCAGTAGGTGCGGCGCTGCTCCAAAAGTCCACCTCTACTGACATATTGCATCCTATCTGCTACTATTCTTCTAAACTCAAACGACATCAGAAAAACTATGCCACTATTGAAAAAGAGGCACTAGCTCTCGTGGTGTCGTTAGAACATTTTGATGTATATTTGGGTACTTCTCCTTTTAAGATAAATGTATATTCTGACCACAATCCTCTCACCTATATTAACACCATGAAGAGTAAAAATGCTAGGATAATGAGGTGGGCTCTCAGGATCCAGCCATACTCCATAAGTATTAAACATATTAGTGGTCGATGTAATGTAATTGCCGACGCTCTGTCACGTCCTTAATTATCATTACAACATTTAAATTAACGTAAATTTTTGTGCCCAATATACTATTTTGTTACTTGCTACTTTGATTAATTAAGTAAAGTAACGTAAATTCAATACTGCCCATATAATTTTATGAAATCATGTCTAATGATAATTTCTTTCCATGTATCTCCAGTTGAGTGATTGGTATGTTGGTGTGTTGTGAAGGAGATATGGAGAGAAGCTGAGTGTGTGTGTAGTGTTGGGTGGACGATGTTTGTTACCGAGCAGACTGCTCCGCGGTGCCCCCCCCCACTTCTCTACACACCTTATTCTCTCAAGCTTCCCCATGCTGTCCAGTCCTTGCTGCTTCACATTCCACTACCACTGTATTAGAGTGGAATGTCGTCTCCTATCGCACAAGACTGCTGTTGTATAGTCGTCACCACTATGACCACCACTGTTCGAGCCTCAGATGTGTCTATGCTGTCATCTCTACATCAGTGTATGGACATAACCGTGATTATGCTGATATACGAAGTTGTATACTGCCCTAGTACGAGGGACATATCATAGTGAAATGACACTGTAGAAAAGTTTAAGAGTTAACTGAAGGTCTCTGAGATGTTGATACTTAAGAAATATTTGAGACATGAGACACTATTACTTCTCCTAGTGCGACCGTTTGTCGTGATGGGGGGGTGTTGCGCCCCTTGAACTGGGCCTCAATGTATATAATGTATATTTCAATTTTCTATAATTTTATATTGCGAATATTCTCGATTATAGCTAAATCGTTAATATTTTGCTTTATATTATTATTAGACTATTATTTAACTTAGCTATATATATTAGGTAGGATATTATATTTTGTTGTGCTCGAGAGTGTGTAGTAACTGCCTTGGTGTTGGCAAACGACTGTTAGGCTGCCGGCGTCTTGTTGCGGGGAGGAGTCAGTCTCTGGACACACCTGAGCTGGGTGGTTGTTCCTCTTTCATCGCTCTTCTGGCTCTGCTCCCCTCGTCGAGTCAACTCCTCACTCTTGTTGTTCTCGACATTAGACTCTGTTGGGTAGAGTATGAATTTGTTGGTGAGGCGAATCATACTTCTCAGAACTCTGTGTAACTCTGTTCACAGAGAATAGACTAGACAGTGATTATTCGACTTTGTTCTGGGTTGTGTGTCACCTTGACACTCTTTGATAACTCAGGTCTCAAGCTCTAGCTCTGGACCTACTTCGATAAGGCATCTGTGTACTGCCACAGTTTGGGGTTGTTTATGCTGAACCTAGTTTCAGTAGTAAGGGAGTTTTATGACTGTTTTGGAGGATCTACTGATGGTCCCCAGTTAGGGTCGATTTTCTATCTCCTTGTTCCTGACACTGTGTTGCTGTTGCCTGTTATAGTGCTGTTCTGTGAAGTGGTCATTTTACTGGACAATCAAGCTGTTCTGATTGTCAGTTTAGTACAGCTAGCTTATGAGAAGTTGTTCTGTCGTATACTGGTTGAGTCGAGTCATAGTTACCGGGAGCACACTTATACACACATTTATTATTATTTATATATATATTTGTTATTACTGACATTGTACCTGATGGTACCTCTGAGTCATTTATATATATATATGTGCCATCAGCACAGACTTATTGTATATGAGAGCAGTGTAGGAGCTACCCTCCTAGTTATCCTAATTGATATCTTAATTAGTATCTTCATATTTGATTTACTATGCTACCCTAGATTTTCTCACTTTGTTAATAAATCTTTTAAATCATTTACTTTGGTTAGTACCCTATCAGTTGCAATCCCCTTAATCTATATAATATGTCGGATAACTGAACCAGGATACTGACTTTGTTGCAAAAGCCCAGTAACAGGCTGGATGCTAGAAGGGCTATCCTTTCTAGTGTTCACTGGAGATATCTATTATTAATAGATATCGTGTCATTTGTAACAACTACCCCCCTCCTAGATCACCACAACCCCTCCTTGATCACCACAACCCCTCTCCTTGATCACCACTACCCCCTCCTAGATCCCACAACCCCTCTCCTTGATCACCACTACCCCTCTCCTTGATCACCACTACCCCTCTCCTTGATCACCACAACCCCTCTCCTTGATCACCACTACCCCTCTCCTAGATCACCACAACCCCTCTCCTTGATCACCACAACCCCTCTCCTTGATCACCACTACCCCTCCTAGATCACCACAACCCCTCTCCTTGATCACACAACCCTCTCCTTGATCACCACTACCCTCTCCTAGATCACCACAACCCCTCTCTTGATCACCACAACCCCTCTCCTTGATCACCACCCCTCCTAGATCACCACAACCCCTCTCCTTGATCACCACAACTCCTCTCCTTGATCACCACAACTCCACTCCTTGATCACCACAACCCCTTTCCTTGATCACCACAACTCCTCTCCTTGATCACCACAATCCTCTCCTAGATCACCACCCCACCACGATCCCTCTCCTTGATCACCACAACCCCTCTCCTAGATCACAACCCCTCTCCTTGATCACCACAACCTCTCCTTGATCACCACAACTCCTCTCCTTGATCCCCACAACTCCTCTCCTTGATCACCACCTCCTCCTAGATCACCACAACCCTCTCCTAGATCACAACCCCTCTCCTTGATCACCCAACTCCTCTCCTTGATCACCACAACTCCTCTCCTTGATCACCACAACCCCTCTCCTAGATCACCACAACCCCTCTCCTTGATCACCACAACCCCTCTCCTAGATCACCACAACCCCTCTCCTTGATCACCACCCTTCTCCTTGATCACCACAACCCCTCTCCTAGATCACCACAACCCCTCTCCTAGATCACCACAACCCCTCTCCTAGATCATCACAACCCCTCTCCTAGATCACCACAACCCCTCTCCTTGATCACCACAACCCCTCTCCTAGATCACCACCACTCCTCTCCTAGATCACCACAACCCCTCTCCTTGATTACCACAACCCCTCTCCTTGATCACCACAACCCCTCTCCTAGATCACCACCACCCCTCTCCTAGATCACCACCCCTCTCCTAGATCACCACCCCTCTCCTAGATCACCACCCCTCTCCTAGATCACCATCCCTCTCCTTGATTACCACCATCCCAATTTAACACCACCGCCCCTCTTCTTGATCACCACCACTCCACTTTAACACCGCCGCCCCTCTCCTTGATCACCACCACCCCACTTTAACACCACCGCCCCTCTCCTTGATCACCACCACTCCACTTTAACACCACCCCCCCTCTCCTTGAACACAACCATCCCACTTTAACACCACTGCCCCTCTCCTTGATCACCACCACCCCACTATAACACCACCGCCCCTCTTCTTGATCACCACCACCCCGCTTTAACATCGCCGCTTCTCTCCTTGATCACCACCACCCCACTTTAACACCGCCGCCCCTCTCCTTGATCACCACCACTCCATTTTAACACCACCGCCCTTCTCCTTCATCACCACCACCCCACTTTAACACCGCCGCCCCTCTCCTTGATCACCACCTCCCCACTTTAACACCGCCGCCCCTCTCCTTGATCACCACCACCCCACTTTAACACCGCCGCCCCTCTCCTTGATCACCACCACTTTACTACTTGGCTCTTGGTGTAATTAATTCACTTTTCATTTAGTGTTAAGTCCACCTCAATGGATAATTAAGAAAAAAGAGAGCAGCTTGAAGGTCCTCAGTATAATGTTTGTATTCATGTTTCTCTCTCCTGCAGCTTGATGGTCCTCAGTATAATGTTTATATTCATGTTTCTCTCTCCTGCAGCTTGATGGTCCTCAGTATAATGTTTATATTCATGTTTCTCCTGCAGCTTGAAGGTCCTCAGTATAATGTTTATATTTATGTTTCTCTCTCCTGCAGCTTGTTTATATTCATGTTTCTCTCTCCTGCAGCTTGAAGGTCCTAAGTATAATGTTTATATTCATGTTTCTCTCTCCTGCAGCTTGAAGGTCCTCAGTATAATGTTTATATTCATGTTTCTCCTGCAGCTTGAAGTTCCTCAGTATAATGTTAATATTCATGTTTCTCTCTCCTGCAGCTTGAAGGTCCTCAGTATAATGTTTATATTCATGATTCTCTCTCCTGCAGCTTGAAGGTCCTCAGTATAATGTTTATATTCATGTTTGTCTCTCCTGCAGCTTGAAGGTCCTCAGTATAATGATTATATTCATGTTTGTCTCTCCTGCAGCTTGAAGGTCCTCAGTATAATGTTTATATTCATGTTTCTCTCTCCTGCAGCTTGAAGGTCCTCAGTATAATGTTTATATTCATGTTTCTCTCTCCTGCAGCTTGAAGGTCCTCAGTATAATGTTTATATTTATGTTTCTCTCTCCTGCAGCTTGAAGGTCCTAAGTATAATGTTTATATTCATGTTTCTCTCTCCTGCAGCTTGAAGGTCCTCAGTATAATGTTTATATTCATATTTCTCTCTCCTGCAGCTTGAAGGTCCTCAGTATAATGTTTATATTAATGTTTCTCCTGCAGCTTGAAGATCCTCAGTATAATGTTTATATTCATGTTTCTCCTGCAGCATGAAGGTCCTCAGTATAATGTTTATATTCATGTTTCTCCTGCAGCATGAAGGTCCTCAGTATAATGTTTATATTCATGTCTCTGCTGCTACACACAATATCACTGCTACAAAAGGGTCACTGCTACACACAATATCACTGCTACAAAAGGGTCACTGCTACACACAATATCACTGCTACAAAGGGTCACTGCTACACACAATATCACTGCTACAAAAGGTCACTGCACACACAATATCACTGCTACAAAGGGTCACTGCTACACACAATATCACTGCTACAAAAGGTCACTGCTACACACAATATCACTGCTTCAAAAGGGTCACTGCTACACAATATCACTGCTACAAAAGGGTCACTGCTACACACAATATCACTGTTACAAAAGGGTCACTGCTACACACAATATCACTGCTACAAAAGGGTCACTGCTACACACAATATCACTGCTACAAAAGGGTCACTGCTACACACAATATCACAGCTACAAAGGTCACTGCTACCACATATCACTGCTACAAAGGGTCACTGCTACACAATATCACTGTACAA